>VMDR010002150.1:0-82375 GCA_007922815.1 Macrotus californicus
TACTTTCTATGACATTATTTAACAATTCTTCTAAGTTCTTGAGAGATGATTCATTAATTTTTCAGTCTCTCTTCTTTAATAATATATACATTTTATACTATCAATTTCCCTTTAAAAACAACTTTTGCTACATTTTACAAGTTTTTTTTAAAGATTTTATTTATTTATTTTTAGAGAGAGGGGAAGGGAGAGAGAAAGAGAGGGAGAGAAACATCAATGTGTGGTTGCCTCTTGCACATCCCATGCTGGGGACCTGGCCCACAACCTAGGCATGTGCCCTGACTAGGAATCAAACCTACAACCCTTTGGTTCACAGTCCAGTGCTCAATCCACTAAGCTACACCAGCCAGGGCTACAAGTTTTGTTAGGAAATATATTTATTATACTTTCAGTTCAAACTATCTTCCAATTTCTATTGTGATTACTTTTTTGACTCAGAATGGGTCAAAATTTGTTTCTTAATTTCCAAACACATGGGCATTTTCTAATTATGCTTTTCTTATATTTATTTCTAGCTTAATTCCACTGTTGTTAGAAAATGTATTTTAAATAACTTAAATCCTTTAAGCTACATTGCTTTATGGCCCAGCACATCGTAAGTGTTTTTTCGGTAAATGTTCCATGTATAGCTGAAAAAATATATATATTATGCTTGTATTTGGAAATGGCTCTATATTCATGCATTAAGGTCAAATTTGCTAATTGTATTAGTTACATGCCTCCTGATTTGCAATACAGATGATTATTTACATTTTTTGTACATACTGCAGGAGATGCATTAAAATCTCCCCAAACTAAGAGACAAGAGCCCCCAGATTGAAAGAATCTTTGAGTACCCAGCACATCAATGAAAATAAACCAAAACAAAGACACATCAATGTGAAATTTCACAATACTGAGGAAGCTCCTAAAAACTGTCAAAGAAAATAAAAATTATCCAAAGGATAAAGGATTAGCATAGCATTGGAATTCTCAATAGTTAACAAGAAAATAAATGTCTTGAAAACTCTAAAGGCAAAAAAAAATTTAACCTTCACTTTTATACCTGGACAATCTCTAAAATAATTGTAAGGCATTTTCAGACATGCAAATTTTTTAAAAATTTATAGCCATAACAGCTCATACACTGAAATAAAGTGAAAATTCCTGAAAGATGTTCCCACCAAAATGAGGAAGGAAATCAAGAAAGAGCCATAAGATCCCAAAAAAGGGGGCTCTGACTCACAAAAAGCTACTGGAATAAATGATGAGAAGAAAAAAATCCCAAGAAAACTGCTATGCAGCACATAATGTAGATTAACCATTTATCTAGATTGGAACAACTCAGAAGGCTTTAGGAGCAACTTCTTCAAAACAATGAATCCTGTAGAATAGCAAATGGATTGGAACCTACGGGATGGAGATTTACACAGCAGGGAGAGGCTGCAGATGAGTCAGTAAAAGGAGCATAGGAAACAAAGCCTTCAAACAAAAAAGACACGTCACTTCCAGAGAATGAAATGTCGTTTAGAAAGTAAATGCCATCGTAATATACTCCATGGCTCAGCTGACAGCTGCGCTTACGCAGTCATGATGGTGTGACTGAACACTGGTCTCAGCAAAATTATGACAACTTCATTTGGCAAATGGGAAGATAACAAGAGAATGAAGAGAGATGGGGGGGAAATGGGTGGGGTGAGAAAATAGATAAAAAAGAGCTAGATCTTCATTTTCCACAGTAAGAAGTCAACATACAATATGAAAACTAAAAATGCAAGTGCTGCATCTAGAGATACTGTGGATAAAAGGTTTATGAAGCTATAAAAGTTGAAACTAGTTGCCTCTGCAAAGTAGGGGATAAAAAAATTTTACTTTTCAAAATTAGCCTTGACTAAGTAAGATGTGTAAGTGGAAATAACAGAACTTGGATTTTATAAACTCTATCATACTCTTAGTCTGATCTCCAGGACCTTGCAGTAGGGCGGTCACCCGGTGGTCCTGTGGGCCGGGTGGGGCTGGGCTCCCCACCCCCAACTCCTCTCCCCGCAGCTTTGCCACTGAGGGGCTCCTCTGCTCCTGGCGACCAGATCAGAGGGGTAGAGCAGCCCTTGGGGACCCAGGGCGGGGGTGAGTGTGGGCACGACTCTGCCATCCCAGGTTGTACAAGGCACAGAAAAATAATAATAACTATTATTATTCTATCATAAAAGTGATCAGCGGTCAGAAATTTAGGAATGTTTACAAAATAATCTAAAATACTTCTCAAGTCTTAAGGGGTTGTTTTGGAACAAAAATGAACTATTCTATCAGGGTTTATACTAAATAAATACTACTCTCATTTAATTTATGTGATTCATATGTATTATTCACCTTTTTTTATTTATTGATTTGAGAGAGAGAGAGAGGAGAGAGTGACAAGCACTGATTTGTTGTTCCACTTACTTACACATTCATTGGTTGATACTTGTGCATGCCCTGACCGGGAATTGAATCCACGACCTTGGCATATCAGGAACTAACATGCACTAACTAGCTGAGCTACCCAGCTGGGGACTCACTTTTGTAGAGACTTTTTCAACATTGTTTAGAATCTCAGGAGCGCAGTTATTCCATGTACTCACCAAGATGCTGACTTCTGAGTAACATAGCAAATCTTGGTCAGCAAAAGTTCCAGCAGATACCCCCGGTGAGAGTCCCCCAGCATATGCAGTTCATCCACAACCACAATTCCTAAAGAGATTTTCCAGATGCTAGCTTTTACAGAATTTCACAGATCCAAAAAGAATTTTAAGGACTCAATATCTTATGTCTTAAACAATCAGTAGCTATCATTAAAATATATAGCAAGTCATGCAAATTTCTAATCATAGAACAAAAAGCAGATTCCACATAATAGACAATTCTTTTCCAATATATTTCAGATACCATAACTGATCCTACTACAATGTATTCTGGATCTAAAAATCAACAATTAACTAAAGTCAAGGCTGTCTCAGGGAAAACTCTTATTACTTAGACACTAATTGATAACCTTGTAGAAATATATTTACAATGAGATATCAAAAACATCTATGACAGTTATTCAGTATACTAACTTTTCTATGGGAAAAACAACCAGGGCAACCATACTGACATTAGAAATATGCTAAGAAAAACAGAAGCAGATCAAGGTGAAAGAAATTATTTTAAGGGATATTTATTTTTTATTATGGTAGGTTAGGGAGTCACCCTACTACAAAGCATAAATATGATCATATTCCCCTTCTCCACTGCTTGGAGAATCAAACCAATCTATGTACTTGGAATAGTGCTAAGAATTACTAAATGTTTAGTATAAACCAGTGCCTTCTTCTGTTAAACATTTTCATAACATCATAGCTTCCACGTGCACTGGTATCTACCCAACAAATTCTTCCCATCAAAATCAAGGTCTTTTAGAGGACTTTGCTCAAGATGCTGGCCTAGGTAAATATGGCTCACCTTCTCGAACAACCACATCAAAATTACAACTAAAATATAGAACAACCACCACTCAAAACTGTCAGAAATCAAGTTGAATGGAAGTCTTGATAACTATGGAATTAAAGAATCCACATCCATCAAGACTGGTAGGAGGGGCAGAGATGCAGAAAGGGCTGGTCCCACATCCACCTGTGCTGGATCAAAATTCGGGAGGGATATCCCAAGAGTGAGGAGTCCCACCACATACCAGGCACCCAGCCCAGGGTCCCAGTACCAGGAAGATAAGCCCCCATAATTTCTGACTGCAAAAAACAGTAGGTATTGAATTGGAGGAAGAAACTTCTGGAGTCCCAAGCACCTCCTCTTAAAGAACCCACACACGGACTTACTCAGACTCACTCCCTCTGAGCTCCAGCACCGAGGTGGCAGCTTGAAAAGCACCAGTGGCATACAGGGAGGAACTGAAGTGTCTGGCATCAAGGTGAGCAGAGGCCATTGTCTCTTTTCTGAATCCTCCCCCAACAGAGCCACAGAACCAACAGGTGGGTGCCATATCTGAGATCCCATCAACCTGGCTAACGCTGTTTGCCCTGCCCTGGAGATCCACCCTGCCCTGGAGGCTCAATCCCATGCAATTTACAGCTGTTAACAGTGGCTCTTCCATATGAATGGCTGCTCTTGCCTCATGCTTTGAAAATTCTCAAATCCTTTCAAACAAGCAACAGCTGCCTTTCAGTGAGCTTGCAGCCCCAGTACCGCTTGCTAAGTGGCTCCAGGCCCAACACTAGCAGCAGACAGCCTAGATTCACGGCTTGGCTTTGCCCAGGAATTGCCAAGCCCAGCACAAGTAGCAGCCATCTCAGATTGCTTTATGGCTCAGGCAGGATGGCAAAACACAGGTGGAGATTGAATTTGGCCTGCACCATCTGGGAAACCCCAGGGCCAGCCCACCCAGTGGACAGCTACAGACCAGGTTGGAGAATCAACCCCCTGCCCCTGCACAGCTGATTCCCCACAGATATATTTTGATGGTCACTGGTAACAGACATTCCTTGCAGCTAATTGGCCTGGGCAAATCCCTCCCATTGATCTGCCAACAGCAACCAAGGCTCACTACAAGAGGAAGGTGTACTCAGCCCACACAAAGGTCACACCTGGAGTACCCAGCTTGGGTGTTAGGGGAGGCTGTGCCACTGGACTCTACTGGACACCTACTACATTAGGCCACATTACCAAGACACGGAATTATAGCAGCTCTACCTAATACATAGAAACAAACACAAGGAGGCTTCCAAAAATGAGACAAAAAAACATGGCTCAAATGAAACAACAGATCAAAACTCCAGAAAAAGAGCTAAACAAAATGGAGATATGCAACTTATCAGATGCAGAGTTCAAAACACTGGTTATAAGGATGCTCAAGGAACTTAGTGAGGACCTCAGCAGCATAAAAAGATGCACTCAGAAACAAAGGATACACTAATTGAAATAAAGAACTCTCTACAGGGAAACAACAGAAGAGTGAATAAAGCTGAGAATCAAATCAATAATTTGGAACATAAGGGACTAAAAAACAACCAGTCAGAACAAGGGGAAAAAAAAGAATCCAAAAAAAAAGGATAGTGTAAGCAGCCTCTGGGACAACTTCAAGCATTCCAACATTCACATCATAGGGGTCCCAGAAGGAGAAGAGAAAGAGCAAGAAACTGGAAATCTATTTGAAAAAATAATGAAATAAAACTTCCATAATTTGGCAAAGGAAATAGACATGCAAGTCCAGGAAGCACAGAGAGTCCCAAACAAGATGGATGCAAAGAGGCCCACTCCAAGACACAGCATAATTAAAATGCCAAAGGTTAAAGATAAAGAGAGAATCTAAAAAGCAGCAAGAGAAAAGGAGTTAGTGACCTACAGGGGAGTTCCCATAAGACTGACAGCTGATTTCTCGAAAGAAATGTTGCAGGCTAGGAGAGAATGACAAGAAATACTCAAAGCCATGGAACGCAGGGACCCACAGCTAAAATTGCTCTACCCAGCAAAGACATCATTTAGAATTGAAAGGCAGTTCAAGAGCTTCCCAGACAAGAAAGAACTAAAAGAGTTCATCATCACCAAATCATTATTATATGAAATGTTAAAGGGACTTATTTAAGAAAAAGAACCAGATCAAAACTATGAACAAAAAATGGCAATAAATAAATATCAGCAATTGAATCTAAAAAACAAACTAAGCAAACAGGAACAACAGAGTCAGAATCAATATGGAGAACAGTTTGATGGTTGCCTGGTGAGAGAAGGATGTGGGGGATGGGTGAGAGGTGAGGGGATTAAGGAGTACAAGCAGCTGGTTACAGAATAGCCATGGGGATGTAAAGTGCAGTATATGAAGAAGCCAAAGAACTTATACGCATGGCCCATGAACATGAACAAAGGAGGGAGGATTGCCTGAGGGAGAGAGGGGTGCTGGGTAGAAGGGAGCAAAGGGGGAAAAATCAGGACTACTATAATACCATAAGTAATAAATTATAATTTTTTTTAAATCAAGATCTTTTAGACTATTTCCTGACACATGGCACTCCTTTTCCTCATCAGTAAACCATCTCCAAGTTATACTGTTTGATGAGTTATTTTAGTACTTACTCATTCATTCATCCAAAAATATTTATTCTACCTAGTATGCCAGGCACTGTGCTAGGTATATTGGATATGACACTTAATAAGATTCTATTGCAATCCTCAAGATATTTAAAGTCCAATAGGTGACAAGAAATGACAATTCTGACACGACCTGATAAATGTGATTTCTTTCTCCAAGCTTTATAGAGCAGAGCACATGTCTCTGATTTCTGATTTCCCCACTGCTACCCTACTGCAACTTTATCATTTGAGCTCACCAGGATCTCAAGTAGCAGCTAACTGATATTCTTACTGTACTATTGCTGCCACATCCATTTTCTTCCTATTGGTACCTCAATACAGGGGCCTCTCCTAAGTGGGGGTGGGGAGGAGCATTAAGGGAGAAAATCTTTCTAGAGTCCCAAGTTCAAATAAAGTGTCAGTTTCTGTAGCCCCCTACACCATTTCCCTGCTAAAGCGTAGCCCCTGGGCACAGGCCTATTCTAAATAGCACAGCGCTAGAACACAACGAGTACACATACACACTAACTGCAGAGACAGCAGGGCCAGCCTCAGCTTGCTTCCCTCTATTCCAGCTAAAGTTCAGACAAGAAAGAAGCAATGAGAAGTGACTTGAGGGCTCAGGGATATCCTCTACGTTTTGTCAAGGGTAAAAACACAAGGAAGCAGAGTCTGTAACAGCCGGAGGACACAAAAACTTTCCCCACAGACACAGAGTCCCTAAGAGTACAGATGTCAATACTCGCCCCAGAAGTAGATGACAAACTCCAGAAGAAGACATGGGACATACAGAAATCACAACTCCACTCCATTCCATCAAAAAATAGCAATAGGAATATTTGCTCACCTAATAGATCCATCTTATTTTCTTCCATGAGACGATTGATCAGACCATTGGCTCTCTCAATTGTGCAGACAGCAATATCCAAGGAACTGAAATGCCGTTTTGGAGAGCTACTGCCCATATAGCCATCTACTTTTATCCCTACTTCCTGGAACAGACTCTGAATTGAGTGAGAAGGAACAATACTGGTGAAAACATTTGATATTCATGAAACGCAAATCGGTTCTATCCCAGAATACAGACCTAAGTCTCTAACATAAATAATTATCAGACTACTGTGAGTTGTTCCCGGACAGGACACCCTGGTTCTTTCTAGAATCATATACTAAAAAAAAATAAAGTTTAAAATTAGTCAAAGAAAATTAACTGCCATTTAATGACAGCATTTTATAATCATAGTTCAGAGAGCTATTTATAGAAATTAAAATTGGAGAAAAACTACCACAAGCACTAATACTTTTAATCTAACAAAACAAAACAAAAACAGGACACTAGCTTTCTTTAATGCTAATGTAACACTTTAAAACAAATTTTTACTTCATGGGGAAATTATTCTCATTATCCCACTAAGTTTCACATAATAGAAAAGTTTTCAAAATTCAAATGCAGAGAGACTTTGATGTTAATTTTTTTTTTTAGTTTAACTTTTAACTAACATACCTTCTCAATAAAAAGGATCCTTTCATCCTTTTGTTACTTTGGTCTAAGTTTAGAGGATATTTCCATGTAGGACCAGCTGTGTTGGCCGTTTGGCCTCTGAAATAACTGTTTAAAAGATTTACAGAACCACAGAACTTTAGAACTTCTCATTCAGTAAAATACTTCTGAGTGTTTGTTGAGTTCACCCACAGTACTAGTACATCCTTATTTGACCAATGAAAGAAACTAAGGCCCAGCCAATCACGTGCCTGGCCTGCAGATGTAGTTGGTAGCAAAGCCAGGACTAGAGCCCAGATGTTTTTGGAACACCAGTACAATAATCTTGCCATCCAACAGCACATTTTTTCACTGCAGAAATCACAATAATAAATTTATTCTATTTAATAAAACACCATATTTGTAAAAATGAGCATCATACAAATGAAAAATGATTTTCATTTTTGCTGAACAGAGGAACTGACCACAGGCCTGGAGCTCTGCCTACGCACTAACGGCTCTTGTTCATCCCGGACATGTTCCCAAACAGCTCAACTGGGACAGGTTGTGCTTCCTGAAACCCTCTTTTCTTTCCATGCTTAGCCTGGTCCTACTTTTCAGTTAAAATACTGATTCTTAATTTGCACATTTATATAGTAGAAGTATTCTATTTACTTCCTGAGGAAAACTTTATCAATTTTAACACACTGTTCATTGATTACTTTTCTAATCTGATGGCCCTTTCTCCTTCACGCAAGGATATAAAAGTTTCCCTTCACAAATGGTCAACACTTAAAGCTATAATGGGATGCAAATTCGATCTGCTTTTATAATTCTCAGATGAGTAAAGCTATGGCTGCTAATAACAGGCTTTATCACAACTTCAAAATTAGTTTAAGAACATTACCTGGAGATAGCACTTCTTCTCTTTAGCCACAGAGACGAAGGGCAGAATGAACAAAGCTTTCTTCCGCATTTCCAAAACCCGCTTCAAAATAAGTAATTCAGCAACAAGAGTCTTTCCAGCACTTGTAGGAGCTGAAACATGTTATTCCACAAGGTTCACAAAAAGAAATAATATTTGATAGGCTGCAGTAATAAATGTTTTGAACCATATCCAGTCACTACGGAACCTAAAACTATCATGTCATTAAGGCCCAAGAGCATTTGAAACCTTTATACCCTTAAATGCCTGACTTTATTTTTTTTCTTTTTCTTTCCTTTTTAAATTTTTATTTTTTTGATTATTTTAGAGAGAGAGAAAGAAAAAGAAAGAGAGAAACCGTGATTTGTTGTTCCACTTATTTATGCATGCATTGGTTGATTCTTGTACGTGCCTTGATGGGGGATGGAACACGCCACCTTGGCATATCAGGCAATGCTTTAACCAACCCAACGACCTGGCCAGGGCCAAAAGCCCCTAACTTTAAACTAGCTCTCTAGCAGGATGACAGCTAGTGGGGAGGTGTAGAGGGATTGAGAAAACAGCAAAAAGGACTCATGGACATGGACAACATGGGGGGAACAGAGTATAAGGGGACTAAATGGTGATGGAAAAAAATACAGTAACGATTAAATCAATAAAAGAAAAAAAGAAGCTAGCTCTCTGAAGTCTCACACTGAAAATAGGGAATTATTAAACAAATCTTTATATCAACAATAAATGACAAATATCATTGATGACCTGGCTTGTACTTGAAGATCCCTTCCTTTAAGTACTAAATGGCTAAAAGCCCTCCTTTGAGGAAGCAGATGAATAACTTTATTATATTGTAATAGGAGCTAAGCTATAAGTTGAGGGAGAGGAGCTGTAAGGAAGTTTATGGAAATGAAACAGAAGTTATGAGAAGGAAGAAAGAAGGGAACAGGCAAGCAATGCCAAGCAAAAGAAACAGTATCTTCAAACACCTGGAAGAAAGCCTGGTGTGTTCAGATGGCAGTTATTTAGTAAGACTAAAATATAAAACAAGTAGGGGAATGAAAAAAGAGATATGAGTGTACCACATGAAAAAGAGTTTTATAAACCCATCATGCAAGGAATTTAGAATTTATACTGAAAGCAATTCAGAGTGACAAGTAAGTTTTATGAAAAGGAGTGACAAGATCACTTTTGCACTTTATAAAGATCACTTTGACTGCTGGAGTAGAACAGGAGCAGAGAGAAAAAATAAACTAGTTATAAGGCTATTGCATAATCCAGAAGAAAGGTAATAGTGAGCATAATCTAGAAAAGAGATAATAGAAGGAAGATAGTACACTAGGTAATGGACCTAGAAACAGAGAGAAGTAACCAGAATCAATATATTAGAAGTTACAGACACTGGACTTGGTGATTAATTGACAATAATCAGTGACTAGAGTTATAAATGACACCCAAATTTTGGTTTAAGTAATTGAAATGGTCAGACCATTCTAACACTACCACTAATTACCATAAGTTAGCATTTTCTGTATCTTTCTTCTTTTCTTTTTTACTGAACTTATTGGAGTGACATTGGTGAATAAAATTATATAGGTTTCCAGTGTACAGTTCCGTGACACTTCATTTGCATAACTACATGTAGACGTTCACCACGCCCAAAACTATTCTAAATGCTCACTCCTACTCTCTCTCTAGTGATATGCAAGGTTCCACAGCCAATACACGGTACAGACAGTTTTCAAACCCAACCAGTTCGACTCCACAGCCTGAGCTTATACCTACTGATGTGTCTATTTTTTGCAGCCATAACAAAAAATCTGGATGACTCACAATTTCAGAGAAAACTGACACAAAGGAAAGGCATCTTACCAATTAATTAGCTTCTAACATCAGTAGAATAAAAAGGTTTAGAAGTATGCATGTCAGAGTTGCCCGTGAAAGCCCATATAAATTTCCTACAAAGGATATCACATATGGTTTTGTGTACTCAATCCTATACAAGCAGGTCAGTTTCTATCTATAATTTATAATGTTCACACACTGAAGAGCAACTGAAATAGACTGGAGGGAGAGCAGACCTGCGTCTCCCTTTCCACACTCGCTCCAGGACACACGTTTGCTTAGGGGAATGGCAAACGGAATAGTTCTCTTTAAGTCGTGTGCTTTTCTTCCCTTCCCCCCACCCAGCCATATAATGGATTGTACATAATTTAAATATGCTTATAATGAGACTCCACTTTTCATATATATTTTAAGACTTTCTCTAGTTGTCCAGCATTGTCTCAACCACCTTTAAAAAATCATAACTACCTCAACAGAGTATTCTTTACATTCATGATATCTTTAAAATAGAGAAATTAATTAATTTTCACAAATTTGAATACCTGAATAGACTAAATTCTTTCCTTCCAGGACTTGTCCAAGCAAAAGACATTCTGCCTGCCATTTAAACATCTTTTTTACACCAAAACTGTGATATGTCTCCAGAACCGCTGTAGGAAGTCCCCAATTTGCCAACAGCAGCTTGTCTATCTGATCGTCGGGACCGGTTTGCTTGCATTCCCCTTTCAAAAAAAAAGAGAAAAAAAAATAGTTGAATTTAATTTGAAGATGACTTCATGGGGAGGAGTAATGGGGGGGGGGTTGGAATGCAGACAACTGTAATTGAACAACAACAAAGTAATAAAATCTTTAAAAAAAAATAAAAAATAAAAATAGAAAAAGTAAAGATGACTTCAGCAGGTAGGTCTCCACTGTGTTTTGGAATTCCTCTGTGTTGGAATGAGGGCACATAAAGCACGCCTGACTTAACGCACGTCCAAGAGAAGGACCTGTCAGGAGTCCTGTGCACTGTCATGTGATGCGATTTGGCCAGCTAGGACGCTGTGTCTGTAAAGACCCAGAAACCGTTTGCAGGCTACTACCACGCGGTCGCTAAACAGAAGCTGGAAGCAAGTTCGTGTCTGAACAGAAAGCGACCTGCCGCACCAGGCCTGAGTCACAAGCTGAGGAGGGGACTAGAAACCGACCGAGCAGGTCGTGCAGACAAGCAAGCTCCTCGCGATGAGGACACCTTCCTCTCTGCCCACCTCGCCGGCTGTCCCCAAAGTGCCTGGGAATACCTGCTGCTGAGGCCGACGGGGGGCTGCCGTCCCTCAAGCTGCGGCCCAGGCCGGGGGGTGGGCTCAGCACCGGCTCCGAGGGGAGCAGGCGGCTGTCACTGCTGTCATTGCTGTCACTGCGGTCGCCGCTGCTTCCCAAGAAGGAATCGGAGCTTGATGTTGAACGCCGCCGTTTCCCTCTCCAGCGCGAAACATTCATCGCAAACCCTTCTCAGCTGTTCAGGGACAGCCACAGTTCCAGCGTCCTCCCGTTTGGGAGAAACCCGGCGCTGTGGCAGGTGGTGGCTGTCATCTTCCCGCCACGGCCTTCAAACTCAGGCCTCCGGCCCCGCCGGAACCATAGAGTTCTCAGTGATGACGGTACCCCAAGAACCATAGAGTCGCGGGGAAGAGCGGCTCTCGCTGGGTCTTAGACCTCCCGCCTCCGGGGTTGGTTACGCGGAGAGTACCAGAGCTGGACCTAGGTTAAAAGAGGCAGGGAAAAAAAACTTCGCGTGTATAATCTGCATTTATAATCAGACCGGCCCAGACATTTTCCTTTTGTCCACTTCTCGTTTGAATAGCAAGATTTGCTAACTTCATAAACGAGCTGCCCGGAATGGGTAGACATCAGGGAAGTAAGTCTTCTCAAAACATTGGTATATTCAAAAATCAGTACACATTATGTGTGCAAAACATACGAGGGAGACCTAAAATTTCTAATGGAGTACAATCCGCTCCTCTCTCCCAGCATATGATGGTAGGGCGGAGGCTATATTTCTTTACGCAATGTCCACGTTAGCCATCACACACTGTGGGTACTAAGTGACGCGCAGATGGGGACTGCTGGCAGCTAGACCTCTTACATGGTTGTATGAACGCTTCAAGGAAGGAACCCTGGATGTACCTGAGTGATCATTGCGAACCGAGAGCTTATTAATGGACCTGTGTTCCACATATTGGCAAAGTAGAATCAAATGAGCTCCGGACGTAAGCTGCTGCTGATTAATTACCTAGTTGCACAATCCCTTTCACCAAGCAAATCTAGTAGGTGAAAGGCCTACCTTGAAGAGGCCGTGCTATTCTAGGGCACTAAAAATCTCAAAACGACCAGTCCAATAAAAAAAGACTCTAATACAAGTCTGGGAAATAGCACTCGAGTGTCAATAATCTTGTGAAAGCCTACCTTTTTTTTTTTTTGAAAAACAATATTCTAAATTTCCACAAGGTGGGGATATTACTCTATAAAGGAAGCATTTTCCCCAGTTACTTTGTACGCACTCACTCGCTGAACTCGTGACTTTCTACTGTGTGCTGGACACTGGGCACATAGCAAGCAAATGGCCTGAAATGGCTCCTTCCTCGCGAGGAGAAAGAACCTAGAGAAGGAGACAGGCATTAAACTAGTTAATTAACTAATTAATTCTTTTAAATTATACTAATGCTCAGGCAGAAATGAACAGAGTGCTATCAAAGAAATAAAAAGGATCCTAATTTAGATTGTAATCCGGAAAAAACTTTCTTAAAAGCAGTTTAACATGGGGTCAGCGCTACGCTGTAGCCAATCAGTCCAGGTGTAAAGACTTAATAGGTGTGTGATCTCGAGCACCTTGCTTAATTCCTTTGTGCTTCCTTTCCTTCCCCTGTGAGACGGGGATCATAATAGTCACAACCTATTTGGTTACTGTGAGCACTAAACAAGCCAGTATGTGTAAAGTGCTTAGAACTGCTCCCTTCACATGATAAGTACTATTCAAATAAAATGATATTTAAATGTTCTAGTATTGCTCCCAATATGAATCCAACATTTTGATGGGAAAAGAATAAACCAAAGAAATCTTTCACATAATCCTGTTTTTATTTTGTCAAGTATGATCAAATAAGAAAAATTAATTAGGAAAAAACTGCAAATAATGGTTTGTCACCCTATAAAAAGCCTAAAGAATGTTTTATAATTTCCAATTTATTTCAAACTTTAAACACCTGTTTCTAATTTTATAAACTTAGAGAAGGCTACTTTTCAAAAATATTAAAGAATTTTTATGTTAACAGTTGCTGTAATAATTAATACTAATACAGCAGAAGTATTTTCCATCTTTCTTTTAATTGTTTCTGAATATATGCGCACATATTTTCTGCCAGTGTGACCTGGGAGATGTATCAATTCTGGGCCACTTTAAACTTAATCTCTGGGTTAACCTTTTTGGTTTTTAAGACACACGAGTATAGAATAATGTTAGACACACAGAGCTGGCTTTGAACAGGCTTCCAGCCTCAGCACCCCAATCTGCAGAACACTGTTTCTGTTTTACTTACGGAGGGTGTTGCCCATCTTGGGTTTTGTGGACTTTAGATCTTACTTCTCATCCTGTTAGGAAACCCAGCCCGCTGTCTCCCAGAATACATAATTCAGTAAAATCCACACTCTAGACCACCAGGGGGCAGCAGACATCACTATGGAACACTGGCTCTAATGCAGAGGTGTCAAACTCATTTTCAACGGGGGCCGCACCAGGCTTACCATTGCCTTCAAAGGGCCAAATGTAATATTAGGACTGTATAAATGTAACTACTCCTTAACTGTTAAGGAGTTGAAATTACATTCGGCTCTTTGAAGGAAACCGCGAGGCTGATGTGGCCCCCAGTGAAAATGAGTTTGCACCCCTGTTCTAATGCTTCAATTACTTGATTATATGACATTTCTGTCCTACAAAGATACTTCTGATTTTACCAGCTTAGTCTTGAATATTTTAATATAGTTTTATATAACATTCAGAATTTTAAGGAAATCTGTACTGTGTTAGAAGTAGTTTCTTGCTCAACCTAACATTGCTAAAAAGAAGAACAAAGGAAACTCAAATAACAATTGATATACATTCAAAGATGTCATCTGATTATTTCAGTAAGTTTGCATAGATAATGAAGCATGATTTTTCCATTGAAATTGCAGGAGTTATATGGAAAATAAAATTTACACAAACTACATGTGTGAATAGATGAAAACAGAAACATCTACCCAGACTGAATAAATTCTGTGATTTTCACATGAGTGGAAGTGATTTGCAAAAGAAGAAAGAGCTGGAAAATATACAAGGGCAGAAATACGGGATTGGGATAATGCTGACTGGGGCTAAAGTTCTCAGATTAAAGAAGATGCTAATTAGGAGAATTTTGTGTTTGAAGTTCAGTGGTTCTCAACAGACACAAGACCAGTGGCTACACATTATAATGAATCCCCTGGGAACTTTAAAATTGTTATCCTACTTCTGGAGATTCTGACATAATTGTTCTAGGATAGATTCTAGGCACTTAAAAGCTCCCCAGGTGTTCCCGATGTGCTGCTGGAATTGAGCCACTGGGGCATCTAAAGCACAGGTGGCAAACACAAGGCCCAAGGGCCGAATCCCACCCTTCACTTTGTTTTATCCAGCCCCGCACCT
This sequence comes from Macrotus californicus, assembly GCA_007922815.1. Taxonomy (NCBI): domain Eukaryota; kingdom Metazoa; phylum Chordata; class Mammalia; order Chiroptera; family Phyllostomidae; genus Macrotus; species Macrotus californicus. The sequence goes on from VMDR010002150.1 coordinate 15,022, forward strand.
TGTTTCTACCTGGGGGCAGCACTGAGCTCCTTGCCCCTAGTTAAGGAGTAGTTAGTTATACAGTCCTAAAGTTACATTCAGCCCTTTGAAAGCAACTGGGAGGCTGTGGTGAAAATGAGTTGGACACCCCTGAAAAGAATAAGGCAGACTTGAATTCAGACGGCTTCACTGACAGGATTTTAAATAAGAGGCTTAAATTAACAAGGAACTCCGGACAGGACCTATTTCTCCACAACGACCCAAAGAACTAGCTGAAATAGCTGATTTATGGGCGGAGATGGAAGCAAAATCGAAATAACTTCAAAGGTCTAGGTTAAAGCATCAGAAAGCTAACTTAAAGGTGGAAAATGGAAAACTAAACAATGAATGCCTGAGAGAGACGAAACTAATTAAATATGTATGAACACACATTTGTAACTTCCAAACTTATATAAAGGCTGTTTTCCCCCTTTTCACATGGTAATTACTGCTGATTGCCTGTGTAGGAAACACCAGGCAGATACAATGGGGAAGACGGATGAGCAGTGAGCCTGAGAATCCTAAAGATGCGGTTTTTAGAGTAGAAATAGCGTTTGATTAGATGGAGAAGGGGTGAGTACTCTGCCTGGGGAAAAGTTATCAAAAGGAGCCCTGGTGGAACACCCTTCTCCTTGGTTTGGGTCAGATCACAGCAAAGCGATCACTTCCATTTAGGTCTCTGAGTGTAAAGATTTTAGACCAGCCCTTACTGATTCAGAGAATTTCTCTAGATGTTACTATTTTTTTCTTCGATGCCCTCAACCCTGCCCCTTTCTCATCTAGACAAAATCTTCCCCAAATCAGCAGCGACAAATGAAAAATGGGAAGGGATTTGTTATAGCCAGTTGTTAGGGTAGAGGGACTAGGGTACAAGGCCTGGTCAGGAACAAATTTTTGTTCCTTTCTTCTCTTTGCATTCCACCACCACCTCTTTCCCTAATTCTCTCCTCGTTTGCATTTATTCACTTTCCTCTCCTCCCCCTTCTGTTTCCATTTAATCACTATTAAGACAGTATACTCTTATGTACAATAGAATGCAAAATTTTACTTTTAATAGACTCAGGTCCTCCATAGGAAAAATTATTATGGTAAAGGAAACCTTACACTTAACTGTAGTTTTCATGTTAATAAAAATGGCCATTAAGGTGACTCATAGGTGTTCTTAAGTGTGATTTTTATTATATATTAGGCAATCTTCTGAGTATGAATTGGTATATAAATACATCTAAAAATTCTATCTTTTTTCTTCCTAAAGCGGGATCGATTCACAAAGATCACATCTTCACTGCCTATTTTCATGGCATTGCATATCCTGGGTATGTCAGTGACAACTTGAAGGACAAGGACATACAGATCCTTCTCTCCTATATCACCTCACCTACAAGGGCAAAGCAAGAGTGTTTCTCTTAGTTCACCAAGTCATGAGTATCTCGTCATCTGCATTACAAGCGATGGAATTCAGCTTTTATTCTTTAGACATTGGAAAAGTCCTGGAGAGCAGGAAAAAAATGTACTGGATTGGCCAAAAAGTTCGTTTAGTTTTTTCCATACAATGGCTCTACTTGTGCTTAGTTGTCTTTAACTTCATTCAAAACAATTTTGGTAGATTGCATTGTAACAGCTGTCATATCAGCATGCATTTACAAAAAACTTATCAAAATTGGTGAATTTTTGTTCAGCCATATTGAAGGTGGAAGAAAATACGCAACATTTTTGGTGTATTATGCTTTATTATTTCAAGAAAGGTAAAAATGCAACTGAAATGCAATAAAAGATTTGTGCAGTGCATGCAGAAGGTGCTGTAACTGATCGAACGTGTCAAAAGTGGTTTGCAAAGTTCCTTGGTACTACTGACATTTTGGCCAAATAAATCTTTGCTGTGGGGCTGTCTTATGCATTGGAAGACGTTTAGCAGCACCCCTGGCCTCTACGCACTAGAAGCCAATACCAGGAGGTAACCAACATACTCAAAATATCCAAATCAATAAAGTTATTGGTGAAAATGAAAAGTTTGTTTTTTATTTTATGGAAAAATTTAAACGAACTTTTTGGCCAACCCAATATCAATTTATGTTAAAAGATGTCCTGGGTCTCATATGGAGAAAAAAAAGGAATATAAAGGAGCAAAAGCAGAACAAAGGAAATGAGTTATAAAACTGCTGCCATCCTCCATTAAGTAAATATTGGTGGCTTTTTGGTAACAGTGAAAATGATGAAAATGATCGGGTTGTGTATCTGATAGGGTATTGAATCAGATTGTGTATTGAAAGTAGATTGCTTATGGATTCAATGCAGGGTGCAAGAGAAAGAGAGGGGTCAGGGGTGACTTTTTTGAAAACTGGAAGCTCTTTGGCATAATTCAGCTGACCATAGCATTTCAATTTATGTCTGCCTAGCTGTTAGGTTTTACATTAATTTGTTTCTATTTATACATTTCTGTGCCTACATGAGTCAAGAAAGTAACATAAATGAGTAAAGTGGTGAATGGGGACCTTGAAAAACCACAGGTTCTTTTTTTTAATTTGGAAATTGCTGTGGCAAAGACCAACAGTAGTTGACCCCTAGTTGTTATATCTTCTTGCATAATAACAAAATTCCAAAATCTTACTTAGGCTCATGGCCATCCAAAATCAAGACTACAAATTAGGGCTTGGTCAGGAAGGCTGAACTAAATGAATGATAAGAGATCTATTAAAGGTACTAGAACTTACAAAACTGGGAGATGAAGATTGCTTTTCACTTGTGCTTCTGCTGCAGGTCAGCAGGGCTGGCCATCCAGAAGGAGGGCTGGATGTGAAGCAGGGGAGAGTGCTGACAAACTGGAACCTGCCAAGGCAAACTGAAGTCCGTAAGTACAAACAAGACATCTCGTTTGGCTCTCACTGCCTCCTCTTCTCAATGGGAAAAGTAACAAAAAATTTGTAGCCATCTTTAATCTACCATACAGACTTATTCCTTCCCTTCCTTGAAGTATAGCATGTGACTAAGTAACAGCCAGTGAGCACTTCAGTGTTCACAACGTGCCTAGATGATGATACCTCTAGACGATGATATTTTGATCTCCAAAATATATAAAGAACTCACAAAACTCCACTCCAGGAAGACAAACAATCCAATTAAAAAATGGGCAAAAGACTTGAACAGACACTTCTCCAGGGAGGACATACAGAGGGCCCAGAGACATATGAAAAGATGCTCAGCATCACTAGCTATCAGAGAGATGCAAATTAAAACTACCATGAGATACTACTTCACACCCGTGAGAATGGCCATCATAAACAAATCAACAGACAAGTGTTGGAGAGGATGTGGAGAAAAGGGAACCCTAGTGCACTGTTGGTGGGATTGCAGACTGGTGCAGCCACTGTGGAACAGTATGGAGTTTCCTCAGAAAACTAAAAATGGAACTGCCTTTTGACCCAGCAATTCCACTGATGGGATTATGATGCGGACTCCATCCAGTGGGGTCCACCGTGTTGTGGCTGCGATGAATGACAAACAAATTCACACGGGTTGCAGAAGTCCTGTGGAGAAAAGGGACTGACTGCACTGCCACTCTCTAAGTGAGAGAGAGGGCAGGGCCTGACCCCTGCTTCAACAGGCTTTTACTGGTTTTCTGGGCACAATGCGTGGAAGATGGTCCTCACTTACTATGCAGAGGTTCGCTTTAGGTGGTTACCTTTTACAGATAATAAAGGAAAGAATGTTGCTAATTACTTCAAAGAAAAAGGACATTTGTAAATGCAAAGGGGAAAGGTGGTTGAACTGGTTACACTCCATACTTGGGAGGTTTAGCATAGATAGCAGAAAATCTTTGCTGCCTCAATTCAGGGTGAGGGAGTTTTAGCAAAAGCAAGCCTCAAAGCAGCCTAGGTACAATGCAGGCCTGATTCCCCTCGGGAGAACCAATCCATGGGTTTGGCTCCTGTGTGCCGACACACACCTGTCTGCTTTCAGACAGAGCTGCGCTACATTTGCCAAGCGGCTCAGTTTCCTACAGGATTATATCCTAAGAACCTTGAAACACCAATTCAAAAGAACCTATGCACCCCAGTGTTCATAGCAGAACAATTTCCAATAGCCAAATGCTGGAAGCAACCTAGGTGCCCATCAGTCAATGAGTGGATCAAAAAACTGTGGTTCATTTACACAATGGAATTCTACACAGCAGAGAGAAAGAAGGAGATCCTACCCTTTGCAACAGCATGGATGGAACTAGAGAGCATTATGCTAAGTGAAATAAGCCAGGTGGTGAGAGAGAAATACCACATGATCTCACCTTTAACTGGAACATAATCAACAAAGGAAAACAGCAAACAAAATACAACCAGAGACATTGAAATTAAGAACAATCTAACAATGGCCAGAGGGGAAGGAGGAGGGAATAGTGGGGGGAAGGGTTTCCAGGAAACACTATAAAGGACACATGGACATAACCAAGGGGGAGGGTGGAAGCAAGGGAGGGAGGTGGGTTTGGCTGGGGTCAGTGGGAGTCATGGGTGGAAAATGCAGACAACTGTAATTGAACAACAATAAAATAATTAAAACCCACACATACTTCTTTTCAGGTTTAATAGGCCTCCAGAATCTTAAGTATTGGATCTAACCCATTCTTGAAAATTCTTAGATACTATATTTAAAGTACTCCTCATCTATATTCTACCTCTGTCTCCTCCAGATCTCTAATCAGAAGTATGTTACTTCCTGCGGGGCCCTGCAGCCTCAGAGTGGCGCTCAGGTGCGCCCCCCGGCGGTGGAGCTGGGTTTCACGGGGGCGGAGGCGGCGCCGGCCTGGTGGCCGTGCAGCGAAGTTTCCCAGCAAGGTGGGTGGGAGGACAGCCGGCGGGGCTGGGCGAGGCCGGGCTGCTGGGGCCCGCAGAGCCAGCGTGATCGCGGTGCGGCCGTGCGCAGGCCTTCTCGCTGCAGCTGATGCTCGGCCCTCCCGCGGCGCCCACGCCTTGCCCCGGCGGGTTCTTCTCCTGCAGCTGCGCGCAGGTCTGCTATGCGGGCCTGCGCATGTTTAGAAATCAGCTACCCTGCCCAGGGAAAATGACTTCTACTCTTATGAGCCTCCTGCTGGGTATCCTCCCCCAGAAACGGGAGAACCTGTGCGCCTCCAGCTCAAGTCCTGGCCTCATCTCTGCAGGGTGTGTGGCTGTTGAGGCCCCAGACGTGTTCTGGGTGTCAACAAGAGCATTACTGCAATAAGGAGCACGGGACTCTGGACTGGAGAGCGAGACATAAGCAGGCCTGCGGACAGGCAGATAATTTGCCTAGTACAGTTCCACACCACAGCTTCCTTTTTCCAGAATTTGAAATCCTGGTAGAAACAGAAGATAGGACTACACCTGAAGTTGCGGAAAAAGAAGATGAATCGGAGATTATAGGCAGCGTGGCTGAAGCACCTGAGGAACAATTGGATTCCATGGCAAAACATGAATCCAGGGAAGATAAAATTTTCCAGGAGTTTAAAACTAAAATAGCCCTGGAACCAGAACAGATTCTCAGATATGGCAGAGGGATTGCCCCAATCTGGATCTCTGGTGAAAAAATCCCCCAATTAAAAGATAGTCCAGATTGTCCCTGTGGTGGCAAAAGAACATTTGAATTACAGGTCAGGCCTCAGCTGCTCAACCACGTCAAGGCCAAGAGAAAGCAGGAGTGCTGACTGGGGCATCCTGGCCATCTCCACTTGTGCTGGAAGCTGCAGCCAGAGGAATCTGTTTGGAAGCAAGATATGGCAGCCACTCCCTAAAAACAACTTCCTAAGGCCTTAACGATGCTCGCAATCGCTTAGACCCTGAAATTCCATTTTTAGGGCTTTATCCTAAGGAAATAATTATACCACAGAGAGAAGTACAAAGATGGTGTTTTAGGCATTTTTATAATGTCTCAGTATTAGTGAAACAAAAATGTTCAATAACAGGGAGTTGCGTGAATTTTTGTGTATCTATCCAGTGGAAAGGCTATGCAGTTTTAGTGATAAAGACCTGTGTGCACAACAAATAAGGTATAGGTCTGAACTGACGCCAAGATACCATTATAGATGGTATTCCTAGTAGGATTGTATATTTTTAAAACTATGTGTACATATGTATGTGCACGGAAGTAAATCTAGAAAGATACATACAGGGTGTGAAGGTTACCAGAACAGTGTGCTAAGTGAAATGATCTTTTTACCCATGTGTATATTTCTTCAATAAAAAGTTGGTTATATGCCAAAAAAAAAGTATGTTAGACTTTCTCACTCTCTTCTCCCCATCTTTTAATACCTCCCTCCCCCTCCTTCTCTGGGAAAAGGATCTTTCAGCACCTGAGTTAGCAAAATAGGGTCTTAGAATTTCCTATTCCCATAGATAATCTTGTGCTTTAAAAAAAAAGATTTTCAGAAAACTGTTTGGACTTGAAATTTTTTGAGTCATTCAAGTTACACAGAATCATCTTTAAACACTGGCTTAGGGTTTTTAAAAAATATTTTGTCACCTCCAACATTTTGGTTGATGGAGATCCATCCATCTCTTTCATAAATCAGAGAGAAAAATTATTACATTAATCCATGCAATATTTCAACAAACCTGCCTTAAAATCCACCTTCTCACCCTGACTGGTGAGGCTCAGGGGGTTGAGCATCACCTGCAAACCGAAAGGTCGCTGCTTCGATTCCCAGTCAGGGGACATGCCTGGGTTGCAGGCCAGGACCCTCGTTGGGGGCATGCTAGAGACAGCCTATGGAGGTTTCTCTCCCTCTTTTTCTCCCTCCCTTTCCTTCACTCTAAAAATAAATAAATAAAATCTTTTTTAAAAATTACCATCTCAGAGAGGACTTCTTTGCCCATCCTTTCTAAATATCACTCACTGGCTCAGCACTCTCTTTTCCCTTCCTTTGCTTTATTTCCTTCATATCACCTATAACTCTCTAAAATGCATTATTTGTTTATTTATAAAATGACTTCCTCACCAGTATGTAAGTTCCCTGAGGGCAGGAACTTTGTCTTCCGTTTTATCTCCTGCACTGAACACAACATGTGACACATAATATATGTTTATGGAATGGCTGAATGACAGCAATGTCAGCCATTTTTCTGGGTTCTGGAACACAGCAATTCAGGAGAGAGACATAGTGTCCACTGTCACGGATCTTAATTTCAAACCATCTGTCCCCCTCTTCCGAAATTTTTCAGTTTTGTTATTTGACTGGAAAATGGAGGTTTAGTCTGAGGAAGCCTTCACTGAATGTGTCATGTGCTCTGAGTTGTCAATATTAACTGCTCATACCAGGAACCTCAACTGTGAACATTTGAGGATTTCTGAACTTTCAGTCTCATGGAGCTTGAGAGTTGGGCCCTGAGTTCATTTCGCTTTGTCCTTTTTGTTCCTCCTGGGGTAAAGGGAGGAATAGCTATGAAGGCCTTAGAAAAGGAAGCTTTTACCCGTCAAGGAAAATGGGGCACTCAATCAAAAAATAAATAATAAAAGGTGTTTATTACTTTATGTCTGTCTCCTTCCATACCAATAGTGTTCCTAGGGTACAGGGTGCTTTCTTTACAAGGTAGCCATGTTTTCCTTGTGTTAGTTAAACAATGAAATAAGTGTTTAATTGTTTCAGTGATATTAATTGCTTTAACCTCATAACAACCATGAGAAGTTAGGTCACTTGCCCAAGGTCACACATCTGTTGTAGAGCTTCCACGCATACAGTCTGGCTCAAGTCCATTCTTACCCTTTTCTATATTGTCTCACTCTCCTTTCTTTCTTTTTCTGCCCTTCCCCCTCACCACATGGATAATTTTGATTCCTGGGGGAACTACCAAAATTCGTTTTCACATCTTTGCCTTCCCCTGCTATTTGAAACGTGTTTGAACATTCACTCTGTCCGGCAAGCACTGGGGGGGAGTTTTAGACCCCTGCCCAGCCCGCCATGAACTGGAGCTGGAGGGAAGCCCTGCAGGTTTAGGGAGGAAGAATCTAGGATCTACCCAGGGAATAAGGATTGTGCCCCAGGGGCCCCAGCAGTTTAGAATAAATAGAATTAACTCAGAATAAATTAATTGAAATGAAGGCATAATATGCCCTTAAATCATCCTTTATGCCACAAAGCTTGGTCCACTCCTTTCAGACCATTTCCCTTCTCTCGACACACACCAGCAGTTTTCTCCCTCCTCACTTCTGAAACTGGGACCTTTGCCACCACCCTGGATGGCATCATCACCCAGCACGTTTTCTTTCCCTCAGTGCTACAGGACAACCCTAAAGCCTTGCCTCTTCATAATTATGAAGATGATGGTTTGAGCCCTGACTGGTGTAGCTCAGTGAATTGGGCATCACCCGCAAGCTGAAAGGTCGCTGGTTAGATTCCCAAATCCGGACACACGCCTGGGTTGTCGGCCAGGTCCCCAGTTGGGGGCATGTGAGAGGCAACCGATCAAAGTTTCTCTCGCACATCACTGTTTCTCTCCCTCTTTTTCTCCCTCCCTTCCCCTTTCTCTAAAAATCAATCAATCAATAAAACCTTTAAAAGAAAAAAAATGATGGATTGAATAGTCTAATGTTTGCTTTTAACTTTTTTTACTACAGAAGCTTTGGCTTTGAGATTCTGTATTAAATATATTACCATTTTACCTTCATGCTTTTGTTACCTTTTATTTCTGCCCTGGCTGTTGTGGCTCAGTGGATGGAGTGCCATCCTGTGAACTGAGGGGTCATTGGTTCGATTCCCAGCTAGAGCACATTCCTGGGTTTTGGGCCAGGTCCCCAGGTGGCAGTGTGGGAGAGGCAACCAATCTAGCTTTCTCTTGCACATCGATGTTTCTATCCCTCTCTTTCTCCCTTCCTTCCCCGCTCTGTAAAAATAAGTAAAGTAAAAACTTTTTATTTCTTTCATGAAAGAAAAAAAAAAAGGAGAGCTTGAATCAGAGTTTGAGGGAGTTATTTTTTAAAATTTCTTTGAAAAAATTTTCAGAGAAAACTTGAGAAAGATTGAGGGGTTGACAAAATCAGAAATATGAAAAAGAAAGAGGAACAAAAACTGACCGAGGTAAACAGGAATTGAGTGGACTTTGAGCAAAATGTTACAAAATAGAGATTTCAGAGACTGAGATATTGTCTGAAATTGAGAGAGAGTGAATGAGTGACTCTGAGTAAGAGAAAAATTGAGAAAAATGTTGAGTCAGTATGAGAGAGAGAGAGAAATTGCATCTGGAAAGACTCAGACAGAAGGAGGTCGAAGGAGGAACCGAGAAAGGGAGGGAAGGAAAAACGAGGAGGCAGACAGGTAAAGAGGACTGTAAGAGAATGACAGGGACAACGGAAATTGGTTAGATACATATAACTGAGAGATATTTAAAAAGAGAGCGAGGTACTGAGAGGGAAAAGGAGAGATTTTGAGAAAGACGTTGGGATAAATTGAGATTTCTCTGTACTGTGTTCTCTCTTTCTGGAAGACCTCTCAATCATTGTCCTGTTTCCTGGGTTGATTCTTTAATACCCAATCTTTTCTTTCCTATTGTGTATTGCTTTATGTTTTTGTTTTACTGTGGGTGTATTTATTTTGTTATGTAATAAGTTTTTGTCTTCTTTCCTTGGTAGAATGCCGAGCGTGAGTCACGTCTTTTGTTTCTAGATTTATAGCTTAGTCTAAGACATGTGCCCTTTGAACTTATGCCCTCTGGGCTAGCTGACAAGAGGGGTGGGAAGAACCAGAGCCTCCTCCCCAGTCCAGAGAAGCTACTCCAACAAGCAGATGATTGCTATTATGGTTTGAAGTGTGAGTCAAGTCTATTATAGTCATAATTGACTCCCCTCTCTTCAATTCCAGAACAGTGTTGTGACCCTGTAGGCACTCGGTAAATAGGTGATGAATAGTGTGTGGCATGGTGGCCATAGTTAGTAATATTGTATTAATATTTGAGAGTTGCTAAGAGTAAATCTTAAAAGATGTCAGCACAGAAAAAATTTGTAATTGTGTACAGTGACACACGGTAACTAGCCTTGTCGTCGTGATCATTTCCCAGTACTGTGTGTACAAACAGCAAATCATTATGTTGTACGACTGCAGCTAATGTGATGTCATGTGTCGATTATACCATAAATAAATTCACTTAGCGCAAAAATAAGTGGTGAAAGAAAGAACAAACAGATGGATGAATAAGTAAGACTTCCATCAGTCTGAGGAAGACGGTGGCAGGGATGGGTGGGCAAAGCACCACAGAGAAAACAAAATTAAAGGGCAACAAAAAGCATCAGCCAGAGTGATTGTTTTATGTATATATTTACACACACACACACATATGCATTGTAGATGATATATATGCCAGATTTTTAACATTATAGCTAAATGAGCTGCAGCTCAGAAAGTTGAGTACATGATAGTATTTGGAAAATATAAAGAATAGAGTGAGAAAGTCTAATAGAAATCTAATGGAAATTCCAAAAGAAGCTTGTAGGGATAGTGAAGGAAAGACATTATTCAAAGAGATAATGGCTCAGAAATGTCCCAAATTGAAGAATTTCAAGAGTGTTTAGATTAAAGACATATAGCGACACATGAACAAGATAAATAAAAATAAATCTTACCCAGACATTTTGAGGTAAAAATATAGACCATGGACAAAGCACATTATCTTTTTGAAAGCAGCTAGAGAGTACAGACATTACCTACAAAGGAATAGAAGTTTGACTGTCAGCAGACTTTTCAAATAAATGAGTTCTATACTCACCCAACCTATTATGCAAGATTGACAATTTAATAAATGTATCTTCATGCAAAAAAAGTTTGAAAATTTTTACAATTAAGAAGCCGTTACTAAAAGAATGATTCTACTTCAGAAAGAATAAAAACGTGCCCAAGGGGGAAAAGGAAGAAGACGAAATGATGACTAAAGACTTTGATAAACACACGGTTAAATCTAAATAACTATTTACGGCAAAAAAATAATAACAACGACTTTTAGGGTCATAAAAGCAAGTTTGATCTAAAATAGTAGACAAGAATAACATAAAAGCCTGAAGATAGGGAATTCACTGTTAAAAATCCAAAGATCATTGTATTGTTCAGGAGAAGGATAGAGAAACTGATGAAAATTTTTGAATTTTCAAAATTGAGGATGTATGTAAAAAATTAATAGTAACTTTAAATCTCGCATATAATTAATATGCCCCGTGGGAGAAGGGAAGGGAATAAAATGCAACCATTCCTGCAGAAGGCTGGGAAAGTGGACACAGAAAAACCAGAAGGGAAGTGAAAATAAGTCCCGGCTGCTTTCCCTCTTGGGCTCAGGCCCCGCCTTCCTTCCCCTCCCACCCCCCAGGCGTTACCTTTTTCTTTCTCACTCTCCTAAACTCCAAGGGCCCATTTTTGGCTCCTGTAACTTGCTTCCGGAGCCTACACAGCCCAGGTGGCTCACTTTTACCACCTCTGTAACTTTCTAAATAAACTTTTTCTTATCATTTGAAAAAAGAAAAAGAAACAAATCAGTCTAAATGTATTACTTATTATTATCCTATTATGCATTAATGGACTTCATCCAAATTTAAAATGCTCAAATTGGATTTCTTTTTTAAAGAGATTCACCTATAACTCGAAATAACGAAATAAAGAGGTGGTGGTATCCGAAGGATGAGGAGCCAGCTTAAAGGGCTGGTCAAAGGTGGGGAGTTTCAGTATAAAAAGAATGACTCTGTTTCCAGCAACAGTGAATTAGTCTCTAAGCATACTTTTGCTGGATAAATAAATGATTGACAAGGAAGAAGGGTGGGGCATGAGGGGTGGGTCTGGGTGGTGCAAGGATCTGATTGTATTAAGTTTTACATTTAAATACATGGTGTTTCTCCGGGAGAAGACACTAAAGAAACTGCCTTTACAGAGAGACACATCCGGCAGTCCTGAAAATGGGTACTCCGAGGGGATTCATGACAGGTAAGCAGGGGTTGGGGGGCTGGTAGTGGTGCAGAATGCGGGGTTTAAGTGGTCAAAAAACATTCAAAGGTCAAAAGAGCAAGATTAAAGGAAGCAAATCACTTGGCTCCATTCCAAATGAGGGAGATGCTAGAGAGAGGTTTGTGAATCGAGGGAGGAGGGTCCGATTGCCTCGAGGAAGTCCGGGGTAATGCGAGATCTTCGCTGCACTGGGCTGGTGTCGGCTTCCCAGGACTCCCATCCTTTCCCAGTCGGTGCTGGCCTGGCCTTGCACTATCCTCGATAGAAGCTCCATCAGGGCAGGAATTTTTGTGTTTTAGTCACTGCAGAGTCACCAGACACAAATAAGTGCCTACTTGTGGGAGGTAGACAAATATTTGCTGAGTAAATGCAGTGTCCCTACTGTCTTGTGCTCTTCATAGGCGCGACCCCAGAAAACACGTGTCCATGTGAAACACGATTTTTTGTTTGTTTCATAAGCTAGTTTAAGCTGTAAACTCCCAATGCCCCTCCTGGGAAATGGGCAGGGGTTAGTTAGTGTACACAGGTGTCAGTGAGAACGAATTCATTTCCGGTTGTGCTACTCTTACCAGCTCGAACTTGAAGAGCAATTACTTCGCTTCATCTGTAAGAGTATGATAACAATTGTGCTCCCCCCACGTGTTTGTTGAGGGTTAAATGAATCGTGTTTATGAAACACTTAGATGTCTGACACATGGAAAACATCTCCAAATGCTGTTGCTATTTTTGGTATTGTTGTACAACATTCTGATACTGTTACTGTATTTCACTGTATCATTAATTACTGCGTTTACTCTCAGAATTATATTGAAGAACAGATGCTTAGCTGAGTTCAATTTCTCTTCGATTAAATGTCAGGCCCTGGCTCATCCTGTTATTGCTTTTCAAACTTTTTGTTCTCAACCTCTTTACATTCTTAAAAAAATGAGGGATCCAAAAAGCTTTTGTTTTCATAAGTTGTGTCTATAGTCAGATTTACCACATTAAAAATTAAAATTGACAAATTAAAAATATTTACTTCCAAATAAAATGATGAATGCATTACGTGTTAACTATATTTTCTGTTTTAGAAAAAGATTTTATTTATTTATTTTTAGAAAGAGAAAGGGAGGGAGAAAGAGAAGGAGAGAAATATCAATGGGTGGGGGGGGGACCTGACCCACAACTCAGGCATGGGCCCTGGCTGAGAATTAAATCAGCAACCCTTTAGTTCACAGGCTGGTGCTCAGTTTACTGAACCACACCACCAGCGCATGATAACTGTATTTTCCACAGAGAAAAAATAGTGAGAAAGATGTCAATGTTTTACATTATAGGAACTTTATCTTGCTTAATAGAAGACAGCAGAATTCTCTTCCACTTTTCCATTCATCTTTTGTAATATATCGTTGAAACTAGCCTTCTGCAGACCCTGTTGAATCTGGCCTTACACAGCCATAGTGTTAGAAAATAAAAGAGTATTCTAATAGCCGTTGTGATAATGGTGAATAGTCTTTGCAACTAAATCTCAGGAAGTGGTCATTTCTTACAGATTAGTTGCTATTGGAAATTTGAAGTCATATCAATGAACTTTTCATAATCTGTCACATTAAAATCCACTAGCTGCCTTGCACTTTGAGTGGATCTTTTATCCATACCTGATTTTGTAACATCACACTGGTTTTTTTTCCAGACACTGGTTTATTCAGTTACGCTTTTTTTCTAAATGTATTCCACTGGGCATTCCTCACAGGACAAGTGTTCAAAAGCAAACATCGTAATATTAGGAAGACAACGTTGACCTCAGGAACCCCCTGAAAAGATCTTAGGGAACTCCAAGGGCCTTCAGAGCCCCCTCGGAGAACTGCGGCCCTCGGTTATCCAAACTTTCCTAGTAATTGCCTCTCTCTGTCTCTCTGTCTCATTCAGATAAACTCTTTTCAAATAAAAGCAAAAAAAAAAAATCTATATTCTCCCCGGATTGACACATCACTTTCTCATGGTCAACTGTTCCCAAAGTCCAATAAAGGGACAATAAAGAACAAACAAATAAAGGGGTAAATAAAGTTATTGCTCCTAGAAGGGGAAGCGTAAGAGCTAAGAGAACATTGTGAAGTAATCTGGGAAGAAAAGGGTAGCTTCTACAAGTTCGTGTTGTTTAAACTGAGAAAAGATCGGCGGGTGGGTATCGAGTAATTGTCAAATAGGACAGAAAAGGGGCGGGGGTGGGGGGGGAACATGTACAAACACCTGAAACAGGCAGCTCACGACTTGTTCAAAGAGTTGAAGGAGATCCAGTGCGGTCAGAACACAGACCTCCAAGAGAGGAGTGACCAGAAGGTGCCACTTTTGAGGCCAAGAAGCAAATATAAATAGATGCCCATGTACCGTGTGCCATGTACCATAAATATTTCAAAACTGTAAATCAAGCTAGCAAACTGTTAAGTAAAGTGTGTTCTACCTGCCCACCTTGGCAAATGTATCCAGGAAGCTGAGATCCAAATTTTGAATTCTTGACACTGTTGAAGTTCCACATCAGAACTGGCAGTGGAGGGAGGGCCAGCCACAGCCCCTCGGCTGTCATTCTCACCCCATCTGCGTGCCCAAGGCCCCGTCTCTGTTGATGCCCCTGACCAACAGCCCCTCGGGCCAGAGTGGAAGCACACAGCGATAGGCTGCTCTCCACTCAGGGACGTGAACCAGGGACCTGGCTGTGCACGCTCAGGACCGTTTGGCAGTCCCTGGTCCATGGAGTGTGACTGGAAAGTGGACAAGTGTTCTAGGGGCCATGACACTTCAGTCTGGCAGACTCCTGCCCAGTGGGGAAGGGCACATAGTGAAAGAGCCAGAGAGAGGCCCTTGTATTTATTTTTGTTCTGTCCTTTGTTTTAAAATTAACTCTATTGGGGTGACATTGGTTAATGAATTTACATAGGTTTCAAGTGGACAGTTCTATGATCATCTGTATATGGCACTGTGTGCCCACCACCCAGAGTCAAATCATCTTCTGTCACCATGTATTTGACCCCCTTTACCCTTTACTATCCCCCACCCCCTTGCCTCTGGTAACCACCACACTGCTGTCTGTGCCTATGAGTTTTCGTTTATTTTTCTTGGTTGTTCATTTGTTGCTTTCAGTTTTATATCCCACATCTGAAAGAAATCATATGGTTCTAAACTCCTTCTGACTTATTGCACTTCGCATGATATTCTCAAGATTCATCTACATTGAGAGAGACCTTTATAAATCCTTGCTACTCCAAGTCTTATTTGCAGAGCGGTGATACCAGCATCATCTGGGAGCTTGTTAGAAATGCAAGATCTCAAGCCCTACCCCACACCTATCGAATCAGGATCGGTATTTTAACAAGATCCCTGGGTGATCTGTCTATCTAGCAAAGTTCAAAAGGCAAAGACCTCAATGAAGAGGCTCTGGCTGCTTTTTGCCAGGCCACACTGCCTGTTGCTAGGGTTCCTGGGCCAGGGTCCGTGAGGAGCTGGGGTTTGTCCTCCCTGCGCCGAGGAGGCATGGAAGGGCTCTGAGCAGTCCAGTTACATGATCTGAATTACTTTTTTCAATATCAGCAGACCCCATCCCTTGAGCATCATATTGCAACAAGCTTTATGACTTATAGTTAGGCTCTCAGTGAATCCTCACTGTAGCCTTTTGAGGTAGAGTTATAATTATTTTTCAACGGAGATAACAGGCTTAGGGAAATGAAGTCACTTTTTCTTTAAATTCTCAGAGGAACTACGTGAGTGACCTGGGATTCAAACTCCAATGGTCTGGAATATGTTGCATCCCCCAAAACGAATGAGATCACTCTCCATCCCCTTATTCTATTCCACAGACCTACCAATGCAGTTCTCTGGTGCCCAGACGAACAGAAGAGCCCCTGGGACTCCCCAGACCTACTCTTTTGCCTACATGAGTGATCGCAGCACTCACAAGATACAAGACAAAGCGGATCACAGTGAGTGCAACAACCCTCTCTTTCCCCTCCAGTTTCACTCCCACCTCCTGGGGGCATACAGTCCTTGAAGGGGGGACAGTTTCAACAGTCAAATGAATTCCAAGTACCTCTGGGGTAGGCTGAATCCCATTTTCCAGGATGGATTAACTGGTAACAAGATTGGGTGGCTTAGTCTGGGTCCTCTAAGAAGCAGATGTCAAGACCTGATTAAACAAACCTGCAAGGATTTTATTAGAGGAAATGCCTGTACAGAAAATGGGGAAGAAGTCAGGGGAGGCTGGAAGAGCTATTGGACCACAACACAAACCTGGCCCCTAGTGAAGGAGAAGGGAAGGTTGGGTAGAAGCACCCTAGACCATCCACCATGCAGCCCAAATCGGGCAATGTGGTTGGTGAAACGTGAATAAGCTTTATGGAGTGTACCAATGTCGTTTTTCTGATGTGACAGTGCACTACAGTTATGCCAGATGTCACCACTGGGAGAGGCTGAATGAAGGGTGCATAGGACCTCCCTGTACTCTCTTGGGTTTTGGTGAGTTTTATTTTTGGGGTTTTTTGTTTGTTTTTTTTTCAACTTCTGTGAATCTCATTATTTCAAAAGTAAAAGTAAAAAAGAAAATCCCAACACTATAAAATGTGATAATTCTTGCTTTCAATATTCACATATATTTCAAATAACTTAGAAGAGAAAATTAGTCTATTACATATAAGCAGATACTTGCCCTCTTTCATGGATCTTCATTCCTGAAGCTGCACCTTTCCCTCCCACACCATGTCCCTTCAGCCTGAAGAAATTCCTTTACCGTTTTCATAGAACAGGACTGCTGGTCACAGATTCTCGTGGTTTCCCTTGTCTGAGAATGCCGTCATTCCGTCTTCTTTCCTGCAGGATGCTTGCCCCGGGTGCAGAATTCCAAGCTGACAACACTCTGCTTTCAGCACTTTAAACATTTGGTTCCACCGTCTGCCTTGCTTCTGATGAGAAAATCTATGGTCATTTTATCTAGTCTAATTTATCTATTTTTTCATGTGTATACTGCATTTCAACAGTCTCATGAAAGAAAATGTCCCCCTACTCTGAGTCACAAAGATATTGACACACAATTTCTTTTAATATTTTCAGATTTTCATTTTTGACTAATACATGTGCAGTACTTTTTATGGTAGAAATGCAAATTATTTTCCAGGAGAGGTAGAGACTCTGGAGGTAAAATTCATTTGTGTTACAATGAGCCCAGGCCCCCAGAAAACATTGCTTTCCAGGGAATAAACGATTTCAACAGGGTCCCCTTTCTCATACAGGCTTTTCATCCCACATGTCAGCGCCTCTGATGAACAGAATGGCCCCTGAGAAGCCCCAGTCAGACCTTTGTAACCGCATGGATGATTACAGCATGAACGTGATACCACAGAAACCAGCAGGTCCCAGTGAGTATAACTCTCCTTTGTCGTCCCCCCCACCCCTACTGTTGCCCTCCTCACAGGGTTCCCTATAATTCTATATGTTGCATTGGTCTTAAAACAGCTATTTATTGTTACATCTTCTTTTCAAAAATTGATTCAAAAAACATTCCCATCATAAAAGGGGATGTTACAAATTTCATATCAAGGTCAAGTACCTTGCTTTACCAAATTATGAGAGATAAGAACATAAAATATAGAGCAGGTAAGAATGTTTTTCCAGGAGAGGACTGAGCATAGAGAGACAGAAATACAGAAAGCCCCTTATCCAAGGTAGGATACAATTCTAACACCAACTCCGAAGTGTGGGTTTTTCCCCCCACACCAAGCAGTTCTCTTGACACCAGCTAGATGTCTGCAATTCAGCCCAATTCTGACATTATCAACCCAGAGATAGAGTCAGTGACCTCAGGTTAAGGGCTCAGACCCAGAAAACTGCCCTCACTCAGATGCCAATCACAAGTCCAGGTGTCACCTGTGCTTCTGACCAACTGGCTACAAATCAGAGGTTCCCACAACCCTTTCTTTGGGTTCAATTAATTTTCTAGAGCAGATCACAGAACTCAGAAAATCTGTTTACTCACTACATGACTGGCTTCTTACAAAGAATATTAAAGACTAAAAATCAATCACTGGATGAAGAAGATACATAGGATGGGGTCCCAAACAAAGGTGTGTCTGTGCACACAGAGTTTGGGCCCAGCTTGGTAGCATGTGGATTCATTCTGGTTTACTAACCTGGAAGGTCTCTGAACCCTGTCCTTTTGGGATTTTGTGGAGGCTTCATTACAAAGGCCTGATTGATTAAATCATTGCCCATTGGTGACTGATTCAACCTACAGCCCCTCTTACCTCCCCAGAAGTGGGAGGCTGGGCTGAAAGTGCCAACCCTCTTACTAGGGTTGGTTTCTCTGGCAAGCAGCACTCCAGCCTTTAGGGGATTTCCAAAAGTCGCCTCATTAACAAACTCAGTTGTTGTGATATGAGTATCACAAGGGGTGTGATATGAGTATCAAGACACCGATTTAACCTTTATGGTTCTGAAAAAAATTCAGGAACTTACGACAAAAGAACAAAAATTACACCAAAAATGCTCCCATTGGTCTTTTTAAACAATTTTTTATTGATTGATTTTTAGAGTAAGAGAAGAAAGGAGAGAGAGAGAAACATTGATTTGTTGTTCCACTTATTTATGCATTCATTGTTTGATTCTTATGTGCCCTGACCGGGGATTGAACCCACAACGATGGTGTATCGGGATGATGCTCTAACCCAGTGGTTCCCAACCTATTTGGCACCAGGGACCAGTTACATGGAAGACGAGGTGGGGGCATAGGAGGCAGAGTTTAGGTGAACTTCACTCACTCCTGGGCGTTGGGGACCCCTGCTCTAACCAGCTGAGCTCTCCGGCCAGGGCTTATCACTTTTACCTTTGTTCTTCTCCAAAGCAATCACTAAAATAGGTTTGATATATTTTTTTGTACTGTTCTTTGTATGCTATACACTAAACTATAATTTTTTTATTTCTTTTAAAATTTTATTTATTTATTTTTAGAGAGAGAGGAAGGCAGGGAGAAAGAGAGGGAGAGGAACATCAATGTGCCTCTCACTTGGCCCCCACTGGGCACCTGGCCTGCAACCCAGGCATGTGCCCTGACTGGGAATCAAATCAGCAATCCTTTGGTTCACAACCCACACTCAATCCACTGAGCTACACCAGCCAGGGCTAAACTATAACTTTCTCAGTTTTAAAGGAGAGTGCATTTTCTATATTATATTATATAGGAAAATAATAAGAATTAGCAAGATGATTTTAAAAAATCTGTTTTTCTATAAATCCACTGAACTATTTTAATTGGTAATATTTTCCTAACTTACACCTAATATGCTGAGAAGGTTAATTACTATAAGATCAGTAGGATTATAAGCAGTGAATTATCAGAAATATGGTAAGGTTGTTAGATAGCCTATATTAAATATAGCTTATAACTTTATTTTTTTTTTAAGATCTATTTATTTACTTATTTTTAGAGGTAGGGGAAGGGAAGGAGAAAGAGAGGGAAAAAAATCAGTGTGTGGTTGCCTCTCATGCACCCTCTACTGAGGACCTGGTCCGCAACCCAGGCATGTGCCCTGACTGGGAATTGAACCAGCGAGTCTTTGTTCGCAGGCCAGCGCTCAGTCCTCTGAGCCACACCAGCCAGGGCTAAATATAGCTTATAACTTTACATAAAGACTTCATTTTCAGTGAAAAATATTCTAAAATAAAATTAATAAAATAAAATATTTATATTTTACATGTGACGTGCCACGCATTATCCTAATGTTTTGTGTGTATGAATGCCTGACATTACTACGTTCATGCAATACATTTACAAACCCTGGTACAAAGTAGATACTCTTATCATTCACTTTCAATGCTTGATGAAACCGAGGTGAATCGTTAGTTTAAGGAACCTGTTCATGATCGTATTCCTAGACAAGTACATTTAATAAGCAAAGTTTCTACTATTGAACATAAATGATTCAGAGATTACCAGTCTGTCTCTACTCCACTTTTCTAGCCACTCACCATAGTGGACATAATTCTTGCTCATAACACTTCTGTCTCAGGGTAGATCTGTCTCCTTTTGGAAAAATAATTATTAGAAGATTGCATTTCATTTACTTATTTTTAATATTTTAGTATGTAGAAAATTGCTAATATAAACCAAAACAGAGAAGAGTATAATGAATTTCCATGAGTCTATCATTTAATCTTAGCAAACGTGTACCTCATTTAGCATAATGTTCATTCATGCTATAAAATGGATCAGTAACCCATTCCTTTGATTACTGGAAGACATTCCATTGTGTGGATATACTACAGTTAAATACCCATTGAACAAGGAGATTTGGATTGCTGCCAGTTTGGGGCTGCCATGAACAATGCTGCTATGAATAGTTATGTCCTTGCATGAATAAGTGTTCTCATTTATCTTGGGTGGATTCCTAAGAGCAGAGTCACTGAGTCATATGATAGGTTTATGTCAACCTTTTTAAGAAACTGCCAAACTCCTTTCCAAAGTTGCCGTATCATTTTATAGTCCCCCCAGCAATGTCCAGTTGCTGTGTGAGTTTTGATTTTTACACTTTCGTCCACGTGCCCACTTATGTAACTTCTCTGATGAAATTCTACTCAAATGTTTTCATTAATATTAAAGATTTTTCATTGGAATGTTCATCTTCTAATCTTTGAGATGTAAGAGTTCGTCATGTACTCCAGATATAAGTCCTTTATCAGATACCTATTTTCGTCCTGCCTAAAGGACGGCCTTTAACATCTCCTATGGTGCAGGTCTGCTGGGGAGGGATTCTTTCAATGATGTGTCTGAAGCCATCTTTTCTCAGCATGGACTGCTGAACTTTCCGGTGTGTACCTGCTAATGTTTTAGGGATTCTTCTCTTCTTAAACCCTAATAATTTCCTACGATCTTTCTTCTGCATCTGTGTATGCAGATAAGTGGGAAGTCACAACCAATCAACAGCTCGAGAACCGGCTGAAAAACACAGGAAAGGAGCTGTCGGGAGACTAGTTATTACACCAACATCTGAACATGAATGAAGCTTAGACGCAAAAACTTGTTAGTCTTACCAAAAGAGATCCTATTCGTCTTTTTTAAATTAGATTTTATTTGTTTATTTTTAGAGAAATGGGGAAGGGAGGAACAAGAAAAGGGAGAGAAACATCAAAGTGTGAGAGAAACGTCGATCAGTTGCCCATCTTGTGCCCCAACGGGGACTGGACCCGCATCCCAGGCACGTGCCCCCACCAGGAGTCAAACCAGCGACCTTTCGCATTGTGGGATGACACCCAACCAGCTGGGTCACACAGGTCAGGGAAATATTTCTTTTTTTTAAAGAGATAATATTTCAAATAAACAGACTCAAGCTGATATGATTCAAGAGTATGTAAAGAGCTAAAAATACACACAAATATCAGTCTTGCCCTTTTATCACCTATAAGCTTTTTGTTTATTTAATTTACTTGTATAGGCTGTGTTTAGGCATTCATAAATAGAGGATAAATTTAAAGCCTTTTGTTTTTAATGATAATTAAATCAGACAATGTATGTAATACAGAATTGAGCATCTTAAACTGTAACAATTTTTTGCTAAACAGACAACAAATGGTCCGCTAAGATAGTTCCCATTATTTTATTCACATTAAGACTTTAAAATCCAGTGAGTACTTTATACTTCATGACACATCTCAGTCCGGATGCTAAATTTTCACGAGATATTCAATCTGCGTTTACAGTTTATAAAATTTACATTTGAAAAAGTATATTCACATAACTCAAGTTGCCCTAGCATACTAAAAAGTTTCCTAAAAACTGGATGATCAGTTTAAAACTTTAAATTAGTTACATTTTAATTAAATGGAAATTTAGTACATCAGTGGAACTAGCTGCATTTCATACCCTTGATAGCCCTGCCGGGTAGTGGCCACCGTGTTTTACTAAACAACTCTGGAGACTGAGTAGTAGCTGGGAAACAAAGACGGTCTCAATTTTGTACTATTTTCATGTATGACTTTTTCAAGTGAATGAATAAACCAGCTTCTTGTTTTAAATCTGCAGGAACTAGTAGAGACCACAAATGCCCTTCTACAGGATGGGTGTCGGGACAAAGCTGTTATCCTGATGTTATGTTTCTTGTAAATTCAAACAAAGTTCCCAGTAATAGTATGTCAGAAGCGCATTCCTAAAGTGCTGTATTACCAACAACTTATTGGAAAGGAAAGATTATGTGCCAGTCAAAACTATACTGTTTAATTAAGAGAATAGGCTCAGACTGTTGATTAAGATATGACTAGGTAAGCTAAATGCAAACCATTTGAAAAGGATAATTTTATAAAATGTAAATAGAAAATTAACATGCATAAATTAGTATATATTTGATTTTAAATACATATATATGAATTTCAAAAATAAATTGTATACTATCAGTTTAGAAATATGTACATTTAATATGTGATTATGTTAAATATATTTTATAGAGGTCATTTTCATATACAGGGTAGGGCAAAAGTAGATTTACAGCTGTGAGTATGTAAAACGTGATTTCTTCTTGTATTATCATTTATTAATTATTGTATTATTTCCCATACAAACAACTGTAAACTTACTTTTGCCCCACTCTGTATGTTCATGAGTGGCATTAGTCTATAGTTTGCTCATAGTGTCTACCCTTGCCAGGTTTTAGTGTCGGTGTTACAGACTTCAAACATAAGAAGTGAGACCCAAGCGACGGCCCTTCGCCCTCTCACTGAGATGAACACCTAAAGGAGCACTAGTAGAGAATTGCCTTGAGTTCCATAACTAACCTGCATGTGTGCGTGTCTGTCTGTTCAAGGTCTGCAGTCGCAGTTCTTTGTAAGCAAATTTCGGAAATGGTATTTCCTCAGGAAGTTTATAGAAATTTCCTTTTTCTCTCATTGCCATTTAAAAATATTCTATAAAAATATTCTATAATTTTTTAATCACCTCCACATATTGAGTTATGTTTCATTTCTTATGAAGCTTTTCACAGAGGAGTGAATAGAGCTTCAGAAATCCTGGAAAGGAAAAAAGAAAACACTCAGTCGGGACAGAACTCAAGTTGGGTTCCTAAACAAACAAGTAAAGAGAGGAAACCCATTCTGGAGAATTTGTTATATTTAGTTGCAGGGACATGAGGCTTCTTCCCAGTTTCTAAAAGAGACAAGGTGTGAAAGAGACAAAGAGGGAAGCCACTGTTCCCTGTCTGAGGTTAAGGAAAGGTAGACAGACTGAGTACATATGAAAAAGGATTTTCTGTTTTTAGTGCAGGGTAAACGGAAACTCAAGGGAGCCAGTTTCCAGAGCAAACAGACTGGGTACAGAGAGAAAAAAGAGGTAACATTTCCCAGCAGAGACAAACTAAATCTCCAAAAACAGGACAGAGCACTGTTACTTAGGGCTCAGCCTCTCAGAGTCAAGGCCTGGGATCTCTATCTCTTGGATTCCAAGCCTGGTTGGAGGAAAGTCATGGGAGACTTGTGGCAGTGGTTTTGGGGAGAGGAGGTAATGTTAGTGTAACCACCCCTCTCCATCTCTGCTCTCCAGCAACGTGGAAGAAGCACCAAAAACGCACCTCATTTATGCATATGCAGCATGAACAGTTGGAGGCTCTATTTAGCTACACCATGTTTCCAGATAAAAATCTCCGGAAGGAACTTGCTTTGAAACTCAACCTACCAGAGTCAACAATAAAGGTCTGTCTGATCCCCTGAGGTATGCTTGGTACCCCCACCCAAACCACATTCTATTATTCAGCCTGGAAATTCCCTCCACAAGACAATAATAACATTTCATTTATTGAGTACCTACTGTGTGCTAGTACTGAACTAGGCACATTGCATATGCTGGCCTCACTATTATCAAGTTTAATAGAGGAGGGAAGCTACAGTTCAGGGCAAAGTGACTGGATCACAGAGTTAATAGGTAGTAGAACTGGAATTAGAACTCCAGAGGTCTTGTGCTATGGAGCTCAAACATAGGAGGATTCTCGTCAGGACAGACTCCTCACTTAAGGTCTTCTCCTGCAAAACCCTGCAGATAACTGCTCCCAACCTCTAAGTCTGCTGAGACCCCCAAGATATTTTTGGAGTATTCCTTACTGTAGAGGCCTTCTTTTTTCTTTTCTTTTTTTTTTTTAAGATTTTATTTATTTATTTTTAGAGAGAAGGGAAGGGAGAGAGGAAGAGAAACTTCGATGTGTGAGAGATACATGGATTAGTTGCCTCTCGCATGCCCCCAACTGGGGACCTGGCCTGCAAGCCAGCCATGTGCCCTGACTGGGAATTGAACCAGTGACATTTCAGTTCTTAGGCTGGCACTTAATCCACTGAGCCACGCCAGCCAGGGCAAGGCCTTCTAACTAATTATTTAAAATCCTTTATTTCACATTCTGTACCTCTTCCTAGATCCCTGAACTAGCTTCTCTTCTCCAGAGCTGAGGACCCTTCCTCTGAACCCCCAACACAGCCTCTGAACACACCCCTCTTTCCTTCCTCTTTCCTTCTCTGGGGTCCCAGTTCTGATCCCTCCCTGTCCCCCTATTAACTCCACTCATGCCCATCTCTGATCTCCCAGAATTCAGTGTCATGGTGACCTGGAGAGGACATGAGGGTTATAATCTGGCTTTTTTCACCAGGAGAAGCTTCAAACCGCCCCATTAACAGACTGTAATGTCCCCTCTTCCCCAACTCCCAGACTTGGTTCAGGAACCGACGAGTCAAACTGAGGAAGCAGCAGCAACAGCTGTCACCAAAGCAACCAAATCAGATTCTTCCAGCCAAGACTGTGCCCACCTCACCCCCAACATCAACCAACCCTTACTCTTTTCTCCCTGCAGTTTCAGATTTCTATAGCTCCCTTCCACCTCAGCCCGTAGGCCTTTCCAGTTTGGCACAGGACTCTACCATCCCTGAGAGTCCCACAGGTGATAACCAAATGCAAGGTCCTCTGTTGGAGAGGCTGGTGGCCTCTGTTCCTGCTTTGTACTCTGATGCCCATGACATAGAGCAGATCATGGAACTGTACAGTTTTCCTGATGACGATGAAATGCCCGACACTTCTTTCCACTGTCTATGTCAGTATCTGTCACCCACAGACCCCAGCTAGAAGAAAAGGGCTCTTCTCTTAGATTCTTTGCTGATGAGCTTTAGGTCTATCGCCTGGGAAAACCTCAACCAGTATGACAAGCTGAGGCCTGCCAGCCTACAGCCTGAGAGACAGCCTAGAATTACAGAATCCCTTCAGTATGGTGGTCTTTGAATTTCTCCAATCAAAGTACTAATAAATACCAGATTTTACACAGAAGGGGTGTCTTATTGTGTCTTGTATATGCCTCTCTTTTTTCCTTTGTTTGCTTCTTAACCCAAGTATCTGGGTTGGGATCGCTTTGATTTCCACAGAAGTGCTGTGAAAACTAGAGATTTTTTCCAAGTGTAGCTCAGTCCTACACAATCAACCCCACTACTCTGCCTGGGAAGAGCCCTTCCTAGTCCTTGAGATGGCCAGTTAGACCCCCCCGGAATTCCTCTTCCCAAAATTATCTTAGACTTTTTAAAAGAGGATCAGCAGCCTTTTTGTGGAACCATATTTTATTTTAACTCAGTTTTATTATAAGCTCATATTTTATTTCCAATCTTTATGTCTGAGGGGTTTCTAAAGGATGGATTTAGTCAAAAGTGAAGGGGAAATCACCATCACCATTAGTTTTAATGTAGTGTGAATCCATATATAGTGAGAAATGTAAGGAAAAATAAGTATCGCTCCATTAAAAATATAGAGTACCTAAGAATTAACTAAGACAAGTAAGATCTCTGTGGAGAAAACTTCAAAACTTGAATAAGGGACATAGTAATATTTTGGAAAAAAGGCATTTGAGGCTACAAAATAATAAATTTTAAAAGATTGAAATTATATAAAGTACATTCTCCAAACACAATGAAGTGAAATTAGAAATCAGTACCTGAAGAATACTCACTTTTGATTTTTTAACAAGTCTCTCTTTTTTTTTTTTAGAGCAGTTTCAGGTTCCCAGTGAAATTGAGCACAAGGTGCAGAAATTTCTCATATACCTACTACTCCTGCATCACAGAGCCTCCCCCACTAGCACAGCTCACCTAGAGTGGCACATTTGTTACATCCGACCCTACATTGCTATGTCACTCTACTTAAGTCTGTAGTTTACATTTAGGTTCACTCTTGATATTGTACATTATGTGCATTTTCATAAATGTACAATGATATATATTCACCACTATAGTACCATACAGGATATTTCACTGCCCTAAAATTTGTCCCTCTCTAGACCCTAACCCCTAGCAGCCACTGATACCTTTTACTGTCTCTATAGGTTTGCCTTCAAATCAATAACCTCTCACCTTCAAATCAGTAACTTTTCACCTTAAGAAACGAGAAAAAGAACAAACTAAGTCAAAAGTAAACAAAAGGAAGGAAATAAAGATGAGAGCAGAAATAAGTGAAACAGAATAGAAAAACAAGAGAGAATATCAATGAAACCAAAAGCTAGATGTTTGAAAAGATCAATGACAAGCAAGCTTTTAGCTACATTAACAACAACAAAGACTCAAATTGCTAAAATCAGAAATAAAAGATGGGACATAACTACAAATCTTACATAAATAAAAAAGCATTATAAAGGAACAGTATGAACAACTGTATAACTTTTTTATGAGTTTTATAACAAACTAGATAACTTAGATAAACTGCTGTAATCAAAACAGCCTGATACTGGCATAAGAACAGACACATATTCCAATGGAACAGAACAGATAGCCCAGAAATAAACCCAAGTCCCTATGGTCAATTACTATTCGACAAAGGGAGAAGAAGCATAAAATGGAGTAAAAATAGTCTCTTCAACAAATGGTGTTGGGAGATCTAGACAGCTACATGCAAAAAAATGAAATTCAGCCACTAACTTACACCATACACAAAAATAAATTCAAGGTGGATAAAAGACTTAAATATAAGTCATGACACCATAAAAGTCCTAGAGGGAAAGTAACATCAGCAGGAAAATCTCAGACATTCCACGCAGGAATATCTTCACTGATGTGTCTCCTAAAGCAAGGGACATAAGGAAAGAATAAAGAAATGGGACCTCATCAAATTCAAAAGCTTCTGCATGGCTGAAGAAAACAGTATTAAAATGAACAGAGAACCAATTATATGGGAAAACATATTTGCCAATGATGACTTGGACAAGGGTTTGATCTCCAAAACATATAAAGAACTCACACGACTCCACTCCAGGAAGACCAAAAACCCAATTAAAAAATGGGCAAAGGAACTGAACAGACATTTCTCCAAAGAGGACATACAGAGGGCCCAGAGACATATGAAAAGATGCTCAACATCATCAGCTATCAGAGAGATGCAAATTAAAACCACCATGAGATACCACTTGACACCGGTCAGAATGGCCATCATAAACAAATCAACAGACAAGTGTTGGAGAGGATGCAGAGAAAAGGGAACCCTAGTGCACTGTTGGTGGGAGTGCAGACTGGTGCAGCCACTGTGGAAAACAGTATGGAATTTCCTCAGAAAACTAAAAATGGAATTGCCTTTTGACCCAGCAATTCTACTGCTGGGATTATACCCTAAGAGCCCTGAAACACCAATCCAAAAGAACCTATGCACCCCAATGTTCATAGCAGCACAATTTACAATAGCCAAATGCTGGAAGCAACCTAAGTGCCCGTCAGTCAATGAGTGGATCAAAAAACTATGGTACATTTACACAATGGAATTCTACGCAGCAGAGAGAAAGAAGGAGATCCTACCCTTTGCAACAGCATGGATGGAACTAGAGAGCATTATGCTAAGTGAAATAAGCCAGGCGTTGAAAGACAAATACCATATGATCTCACCTTTAACTGGAACCTAATCAACAAAACAAAGAAGCAAGCACAATATAACCAGAGACATTGAAATTAATAACAATTTAACAGTAACCAGAGGGTAGGAGATAAGGGGGAAAGGGTTTCCAGGAACCACTATTAAGGACACATGGACAAAACCAAAGGGGAAGGTGGGAGCAAGGGAGGGAGGTGGGTTTGGCCTGGGTCGGGGGGAGTGGTGGGGGGAAAATGCAGACAACTGTAATTGAACAACAATAAAATAATTATTAAGGAGGAGAAAAATAGATAACAGATGAAATTGACAAAATCCTAGGAAGACTCAAAATGCTAATTCTTACTCAACAAGAAA
Organism: Macrotus californicus; assembly: GCA_007922815.1. Classification (NCBI taxonomy): domain Eukaryota; kingdom Metazoa; phylum Chordata; class Mammalia; order Chiroptera; family Phyllostomidae; genus Macrotus; species Macrotus californicus. The sequence goes on from VMDR010002150.1 coordinate 43,200, forward strand.
TAGAAATACTGTGAATAGAGCCTTAACAAATAAAGAGATTGAACTACTAAAAAAAAAACAAAAAAAACTCCCCACAAAGAAAAGCCCAGGTCCAGATGCCTTTACTGCTAAATTGTGCCAAATGTTTAAAGAATTAACACCAATTGTTCACAAACTCTTTCAAAAAGCATTTCCTATGAGACCAGTATTACCCTAATACCAAAACTGAACAAAAGCATCCAGAAAATTACAAAGTAATATTTCTTATGAATATAGATGCAAAAATCCTCAACATAATACTAGAATACTGAATCCAGCAAAATATAAAAAGGATTATGTACCAGACCAAGTCAAGTTTATCAAGGAATGTAGGGTTGGTTCAACACACAAAATTGATCAGTGATATACCATATCAGTGATATACCGTATATCAGTGATATACCAAAGGACAAAAACCACATGATCACTTCAATAGGCACAGAAAAAGCTTTTGACAAAACTCCACAGCCTTTCATAGTAAAGGCCCTCAACAAGATAGAATAAACTATCAAACTCCTTCAACTTGATAAAATCTATCTACAAGACATCCACAGGTAATAGCACACTTAGTGAGAAAAACTAAGTACTTTTTCCCTAAGATCAGGGATACATGTTAGGGGTGGCCGTTCTCACCACTCTTTCCAACACAGTGCTGGAAGTTCCAGGCAATAAAGAAATTAAAGTAAAAGGCATCCAAATTAAAAATAAAGAAGTAAAAATATCTCTTCACAGATGGCATGATTTTGTATATAGAAAATCATAAGGAATGTATGAGAAAACAGAACTAATAAACAAGTACAGCAAAGTTTCAAGATATAGGATCCATACACAAAATTTTTGTAATTTCCAACTGTTTGCTGTTCACCCCCAAAAAATTTACCTACAGTGACCTACAGAGGTGGGTGAAAGGAGGTTTACAGTTGTAAGTATGTAAAACACAGTTTATTTTTGTATTATTATTTATTAATTATTGTATTATTTATTTGTATTACAATTGTAAACCTCCTTTTGCCCACCCCTGAATATGCACAAAAAAATCCAGGAAGGGAAATTCAGTGTCTGTTCATTAGAGCAGAATTTATGACATCTATTTTTAGCCCACACATTCAAAGAATAACGTTGTTAAACACTGGTATATGCTAGACATCATTTATGTGCTTTACATATATCAGTGAATTAATGTGTTAGCTTATCAATATATGGTCACACTAAATATTATCAACCTCATTTTACCATTGGGAAAACTGAGGTAGGGAGTGGTTAAGTAACTTGGTCAGTCACATATGTGAGGTCTGTCTGGAAGAACCAGCCATTTTTAATATGATTAAGACAGTTTGCGTGACATTATGAAACCCGTCAGCCAAGGAGAGAGGACTGGAATGCGCATGTGTGAACAATGACGACTTCACTGTACCAGTCAGTGGGGGTGGTGGACGCCATTGAGTGAGCATGTGTACTGTGTGGCTGTCGAATTCAAAATGACTGAGCGAGAGTACAGCAATGAATCCACATCAAATTTTGCATTAAGCTTGAACATTCCTCCATGGAAACTATTCACATGATTCAGAAGGCTGCAGATATGGGCAACTGGTGACTGGCAGCTTCATCGCAACCACACACCTGCTCGTGCATCACGTCTCACGCAGAGGTTTTTGACAAAACATCAAATCAGCCAGGTGACTCAGCCCCCCTACAGCCCAAATTTGACAGCCCAAATGTGACTTCTGGCTTTTCCCAAAACTAAAATCACCTTTGAAAGGGAAGAGATTTCAGACCGTTGATGAGATTCAGGAAAATGTGATGGGGCAGCTGATGGCAATTGGGAGAAGTATGTGAGGTCCCAAGGTGCCTGCTTTGAAGGAGACTGAGGCATCGTTGTCCTGTGTACACTGTTTCTTGTATCGTGAGCCTTCTTCAATAAATGTTTCTATTTTTCATAGCACGTGGCTGCATACTTTCTGGACAGACCTCATCGTATACTGTCCATACCTACAGTAAAGTTTTATTTATAAATTAGGCACAGTAAGAGATGAACAACAGCTACTATTAAAATAGAACAATTATGTGAATGTGGTCTCTCTCTCTCAAAATATCTTATTGCATTCTACTCACCTTTTCACTTAAAGGAAGCACTTTATAGCTTCTCTTTGGCATATCCTGATTGCCAGCATCACTACCCTTGCACTGTGGGGCCACTGTTAAGTTTAGGATGACATGAGCACAAGCACTGTGATACTGTGACAGACATCTGATAGCCAAGACAGCTACCAGGTGGTTAGCAGGCAGGTAGGATAGGCAGCTTCCATGCACTGGACAAAGGGTAAATTTGCATCCCAGGTTGGATGGAGCTGGACAGCACAAGACTTCAACATGCTACTCAGAACGGTAGCAATTTAAAACTTATGAACTGCTATTTCTGGAATTTTCCATTTAATATTTCAGTTGACTTCAGGTAACTGAAACCACAGAGAGAGAAACCACAGATGAGGGGCCAACTGAACCTAGAAATTAGCCAAGCCAGGATTATATATTTTCTGTCCTCAGAAGATAGCTGAGTGTGTCTACGGCCATACCACCCTGAACATACCTGATCTCGTCAGAAGGTAGCTGAATGCATTCCTCTGAGGAGGATGAGATAAGGAAGAGCACCAGACTGGGAACAAGGGTGACTGTCTTTCCTCTGGCTCTTCCACGAGAGCCAGTTGTGTGACCCCGGCCAATTTACACTCTCTAACCCTCGGTCTTCTCGTCTGTAAAAAGAGGGAATTGGAGAAAGCCACAGCTAAGCCTCCTACCACTTCTAATTCTCTCACACCGGACTTGCTTTGTGCTTGATTTATGAGTTACAAACTCTCCCTTTTCCAACCAACCACCTGGGAAAGAAGAGGGCCAGGAGAGGACAGCCACTTACTTGTCATGACAAGAAACAGGAGAAAGAGAAACAGGACCGCATGTCACTTGCACAATTCGCTGCTTCAGCGAGTTGTGGATTTAGGTGAAAAGCATGGTTATAATTAGAGCAACAGCTTGAATGTTCCACCAGCCACCGTGAGCACAGCTGGATCTGCCCGGTGCACGCACGGGAGTCTGGGAGGCTGCTCCAGCCTTGAAAATGATCCTTCTTAAAAGGATTTTCTTCCTTCCATGAGGGAAAGAAAACCCATTGATATAAAACTTCACTTCCCTCCTGGCTTTCCCTGCTAAATGCCACTCCAGTAAGAGACTGAGTGTTGATAAATACAGGGGACAGAAAAAATCAGTAAGCTGAGCCTGGTCACATTGACCCTTGTGATATAGTTTTATTTTTAACCTCGAAACACTTGAACTATTCCTGTTGAAGTTTTCTCTCCTTGCCCTGTCTCCTCCACAGAAACTCGGCTCTGTGCAGCTGATGCACCCTCAGCCGCTTCCTGCGACCTGCTTGCTCACAGTCTGGGACGCAGGTGCAGCAGATGCTGACAGCCCATGCCGTTAAGGTAAGCTTCTCAGACGTGAGCAGATGCACCTTGGAGACCATTTGGAGCAGTGAATGTGGGGACTGAGGCTGAGCTGCTCATCACCTTTTTGCTCGGAGCAGAAAGGTTGTTAAGCAAATCAGTTACATATGGGTGGCGGGGGGTGGGGTGGTGGTGGTGTTCCCGCTGAGAATGAAACTCAGCATATGTAAATTTCTGTCTTGAAATCTAAAATCTTAGAGCCAGAAGAGATTACCTGCTTCCTGACAGTTTAGGTTCTTTCTTCTGCAATCAACCAGAGTGACTGATGAGGGGTTGCAGGGCTGAAGAAGGGGAGTGGTGAGGAAATAGATGAAAGACTAAACCCAGGATTTCTAATTTTAAAGTCCAAATGCTGTGATATTTTCACCCGTCAGCATTTGCCATGTTAACTGCAAGTCATTCTCATGTGATTTAAAATCCATCCCGTGTCACCTTCCAGTTAATGTGCCCCAGTTGTATTTACTGCATGTACTATTTAAACTTTGCCTGCGGAGTTTAAGACCTGTTTTTCCCTAACAATACTCCCTAGATATGGCTCTGTCCACCCCAGAGCTCTTGAATCCAAAATGCATCCACGGAATAGAAGTGGAAGTATTTTACAAGCTGCAAAACTTATACAGACCGTAAATTATTATGGAGTTGTAACTTGCACATCCAGAGGGACAAATGTAAAATGATTAATGATAATTAATGTATTGGGAGCTTTAAAATGTAGCTAGATGATGTCTAGCTTTTGGAGCAGCTGCATAGAATCGGTGGGGATAGGGAGCAGTGTTTATTTTGCCATTTCCTCTTAGTCTTGCTTTGGTGTTATATAGTTTAGAGTTCAGCTAAGGACATCCTGGGAAGTGGCTTATGCAGCAAAAAGTGAGTCTGTGCACTCTGCAGTACACAGGCTAAAGCCACCAATGCCAAGTTAAAGGGGATCTACCCAGACACTAATTCCTGGTTCCTGCCTGCCTCTGTAACCTCCAGATGCATCCCATACCTCCGCTCAGAGTACCTGGGTTACAAGTATGCCTGTTTGCTAGGCACAATTAGGTGCATGACGTATCAATGCCTAACTGCATCTAGTCTTGTCAGGGTTTCCAAGGCACCAAGATCTTCAAGGTGTATGCTGGGGTTCTCTGCTAGCGAGATTGGGGCGTGTTGGCATAGGAGTGATCAAGAAGAAAGGCTGATTTATAGTGAGCCCTAGGTAATCCCTTCTTGGCCGATACAAAACAAATGGTGATTTAAAATACAGATACTAACAATATAAGCAGCAGATATGAGAATTTACTAGCTAATGAAATAACTAGAAAGTTTAAAGGTAGAGAGATTTCTAGCGTAGGTGGAGAGCCGCAGATGGGGAGGGTGAATAGATTTGGAGGATGGTTATAAGTTCAGGGTGTGCTGGAATCAGCCCTGGTGCCCAGGACAGTGGGACAGAGGGGGGCATTATCTTCAGCCAACTGGTTATGTTAACACCTCAGTAAGCAAAGAGGGTATGACTTTAATATTTAACTTTATACATTTTCTTTCCCTCGAATTAAATATCTCCATAGTAGGGAAACAGGTTCATAGTGTATAATTAAAATAACTAATTAATTGGCTGGTTAAGAGTTAAAGAATATCTCTGACCTTTAATTTTTGATGTTATCACTTCCACTGAAGTCAAAGCTCAGGAATAAATAATCATTGCCACGAAGAGGCAAAATAGTTAGTCACTAACATCACGTGAAGGGGTGCTGAGAGGGTCCTTTGCCTAAAAATATTTTCCTGACACCAACCCTGTTTGTCTACTAACTTTAAAATTACAGTAAGGAATGTTAAAACTATTATCTGTTAATCCCATTCTCTTTTTGCTTGAGTCAGTGATTTAAATATACCTGCCTTACGCCTTCTCATGACTTTCTTGGCCAGTGACACTTAGTCACCACCTCTTCCTCATTTTTCCAGGCTCTGTCCTAACTGTCCTTGGTACCATCTAAGTTGCCCACATGCCCTTGGCTGCCACCACACAGGTAGCTCTGGGTGACACTGGTTTCTACAGAATCTCTCGATAAAACATCAAGGTGAAGAGTGTGGGCAAGACACTTTACTTTTCTGGGCCTCAGTTGCTCTTGCAGGACATGAAGAGGTTAAATTAGACCCTTCTCTTTCAAAGTGAGGTCCTTGAACCATCAGCATTGTCTAGAACTTATTGTATGGGAGGACTCTCCGGCCTCGCCCCAGGCCTACCAGATCAGAATCTTTAAAAAGATTGCTCAAGTGATTCCTATGCACACAGAGGCTTTCCGGTTACCTGCCTGATCCAGATTTCTGATTTTTGTCTGTAGGGTTTAGAACAAGTGCCACAACCCTTAAAAACAATTCTGGCAGCGTTTCAGAGTGTCTATGAATAACTCCAGTCCCGTGAAGTCTTTTCCATTCAGTTAAGGCTACATTAACCTAATGAAGTTGAAAACATTTCTTTTTCTTACTTAAAAAAAAAAATCCCCAAATTAGCATACATCTGACATCATTACACTTTCCTCCTAAATTTGTTTCAAATTCCTATCTTTGAAAGAGGTGGCTCTTTCAAAATATTGCCTTCTTTTTGGGTTCCATTCAATTTCATTCCATTTAATCCTATTCAGTAAATGTTAATTGAGTGCTGGGAGCTGTGTTAGCTTTGCTCACTCTCAGTCCCTCAGAAACCGGTTTACACTTGCCCTGAGGCCATTCACTTTTGCTCTCCGTGCCTTGTTGATATTCCAGTCAGAGTCCCTTTCGCTGCAGGAAAACATTGTCCTGCTCTGAGCTCTTCTGCTGCATCTGTGGCTCCGTCAGGACCTCTCCCCGACTCACACCCTCACGGCAACACTTCTCTCAGGGTGAACCGACTCCCACGACTAATTGGCAGGAAAGAAGTGGACACTCAGTTGGTACCGTCCTTCCTCCCCACCCTCTCCATAAAGAGCAGCATAATGTAGGCAAACAATTAAATGACAAACGTCAACCTAGGGAAAAAATGCCCTCCTGCTGCCTTTGTGGCTTCTAAAAGGCACTCCTGTCCTGGCTGGTGTGACTCAGTGGACTGAGTGTCTGTCTGGAAATCAAAGGGCCGCCAGTTTGATTCCCAGTCAGGGCGCATGCCTGGGTTTCCATCCAGGTCCCCAGTCGGGGGTGCACAAGAGGCCACCACATATAGATGTTTCTCTCTCTCTTTCTCCTTCCCTCCCCCTCTCTCTAAAAATAAATAAATAAAATATTTAAATAAATAAATAGCACTCCTGGCTGATGCAGTGCTATTTGAATTCCTAAGAAATAAATGCTTTGTATTGATTACCAGGGGTCAAAAGGGGAAGGGGTTTGGAGGAACTCACATTCCTAAAGAAGTAAGGTAAGATTCTTTTTAAAAGATTATTAACCTGGCAGTGGTATGTAAGAGGCATCTGAGTGAGGGAGAAGAGCTGTGGACGTGACGCAACAGAAGGAAAGGAAGGCCGGGACGGGAAGAGGACCCTGAGGATGGCCTCCCCAGCAGAGGAATGACAAACAGATGAGTGAGTCGTGTATTAGACTCTCCCCTGCTCTATTTTATTTGATCCTCACACACTCTTGTGGGTTATTATGAGCCAAGCTCTATGGATGAATAAATTAGTTTTAGGGCGATTAAATAAATTTTCAAAAATTACTTAGCCCATATATGAATATGTTCATTTATTTGCTATATGTTGGGGGCTTCACATAGGGCGTCTTCGTGGAGGTAACATGTAAGCTGAAATTTAAATGGCAAGGAAGAGCCATAACACAAATAGAGAGCAAGGGGAGAATCCTGGCAGAAAGACCAAGTAGAAAGGCCCTACAGAGGATTAAGCAACAGGCGTAAACCACGTGTCCCAGGGAAAAAGAAAACAATGGAAGAGGCAAGCAGGGGACACTAGGCTTTGGGGGCCAAGATAAGGACCTCCGAGTTTATTCCTTGTGGTGGGGATCCACTAGAGATTTTTAAGTGGGCGTAATGACCTAGTATTAAAAGTTGTTAAAAATCGCTGTCTTTGCTAGTGGATATAGACTCTGGGTGGGGCACTAGATGGGAGTGAGACAGATTATCAGGCTATTGCCCCAGACAGGATGAGAGACGGTGGTGCTCAGACCAGGCAGTGGTGATGGAAATGAAAAACATGGGCAGAAATGCCCACTGCCTTTTCAGATCTTCCTCCAAGGCCTTCCTACCCAGCTGGGCAGTAGTTCCTTTGTGTTCGGTGCATAGTACCAAGCGCTTTCTAGCTCAGTGGTTCTCTAGTTGAGCTTACAACAGAATCGGCTGGATTCAGTAGGTCTGATTCTGGAGGGCCCAGGAATTTACATTTCTGACTGGTCTCCGGTAATGCTGATGCTGTTAGTCTGAATACACACTTTAAGGACCACTGTTTTAGCTGCCTTACCTTTACTTATTAACTTACTGCTTTCTGAATGGTCCATTTAGCACCACAACCTGCATCGAATAAAGTTTCTTCTCCCCTGCCAGGTTCTAAATATTTCCCTGTTTCTTTAAAGAAATATTCATCCCTCAAACTCATGTACCAGGTCCTTTCAACTACTTGTATTTTACTCAAACTGCGTCCAGGACAACCAGCAAAATCTAGTTCTGTGTAGATCTTTGAACGATTAAATCTAAATTGTATTGACTATTGTCTCCTCTAGACAGGAGAATTTCAAAACATACTTTGGGGTCAGCGTTTTGGCCATAGACTTGATTGAAGTTCATTTTTAAAAGGAGGGAATGCGATGACTTTTCAGACAGGAAGCGTAAACTTGAAAGTGAGCAGAAGGGCCCAGAAACTGAAGGAGGAAATGGCACCGGTTGTTTCAGGCACAGAATTTTGTCAGCTTGTTCACAGTGAAGAGTTTTGATAATTTATGTGCTTTGATTTAGTAAGTGTTTCATTTTAAATCCCAGAGTCCATGTTGTAGGGCAGTTTTTTAACCCTTAAAACTTCACTCTCTGATATGGACTCCGGCCCGTGGGGTCCGTGGTGTTGTGGATGAGACGAACAAACTCACATGGACTGCAGAAGTCCTGTGGAGAAAAAGGGACGGCACGGTCACTTCTGAGAGAGAGAGCGCCTTGACCCCTGTCTGGACAGGCTTTTACTGGCTAGAAAGCATACATCAAAGAAGGTTCTCATTCGTTATGCTCAGGTTTGCTTTAGGTGATGACTTTTTACAGATAACAAAGGAAAGGATGTTACTGATTACTTCTTACAGATGAACAAGGAAAAAATGTTGCAAACGCAAGGGAACGATAAGAGTGATTGGTCTGGTTACACTCCTCCTTGGGAGAACTAGCACAGACCTTAGGAAGTTACTTTAAAGACATGCAGTAAGCATTTGCTGCTTCAACTCAGGGTGAGGGAGTTTTAGCAAGAGCAAGCCTCAAAGTAGCCTATGTAAAATGCAGGCCTGGCTTCCCACGGGAAAGCCAATCCGTGGGTCTGGATTCCTGTGTGCCGACTCACACCTGCCTGTTTTCAGACAGAGCTGGGCTACATTTGCCACGCCAAATGGATCGGTTTCCTATAACTCTCACATTTATAGTCCCTGAAATGCAAAGCCATGGGACTTGGATAATCTTATTTCTTCCATTTAGATGGGGCACAGCAGGGCCATGGTCCAGAAGACCAAAAAAAAAGTCATCATAGGGATGAAGTTGCTTCCTAATGAAGAGCATCCGGCTCCTCTACGGTTTGGAAAGATTATACACATAGATACCTCTCTGTGTCCTAACTGGGGGAGGGAGGCTCTTCCCCTGATAAGCTCCACTCATGGGCTTGCTTTCCTCCCATATCATGGGATGGACCACACAATGCCTCTATGGGTCTCTGAGGGACACAGTGTGATCCAGCAAAGAGGAGAGAATTTGAAGCCAGATAAAGTTAGGGATTTTTGTCTTTTTGTTTTGTTTTGGGGGTTTTATTTGTTTCTTTTTTTCTGTGCCTCAGAATCCTGGTCTGTAAGCTAGAAATGGTAATACCCCCCTCATCCAGTCATTGTGTGGATTAAATGAGATGTTATATAAAAGCACATGCTAGGCACTAAAATCTTATTTCTCTTTCTCATGACTTCCAAAATGCAGAGAGATCACTCAGTTTTGGAAAGTCAGATAAACCCACGGAGGATAAGCACCCAGTCACTGCCCCGAAACAGAGGTTAGTAGAACAGGGCATCTTATCCCCTAAGACGACCAAGAGTGTATTGAATGTGATCAACTTGGGACAACAGCAATTGGTTTCAAAAAAAGGTGATCAATTAGCTATCCAAGTTTGCCTGGGATTTAGAGGCATCCCAGGACTTGGGACTTACAGAGATAAAACCAGGAGAGTCCCAGGAAAACCAGGGCCATTGGTCACTCTGCTTACCCAACAGTAACTAGACTACCAAGAATTTTGGACTGCCCTTTATCTCAGTGAGAAAAAATTTCCTCTAGATATACAACAAAAGGTTCAGATGTGATTTTTTTATGCCCTTAGGCTGTATTTTCCTTTCTATATATATATATGTGTAAGGTTTCTCCAGGGTCCTCTCTACTCACTGTATCTTTTTGTTCAGCACATGTCCTCTCTCAAAGTCACTTACCTGGTGTAACCCCAGAGCCTGGAAGAATATCTTTAAATAGCAGCATTAAAAAAACAGTAGCATCTTTGTTGTCCGTATGCACTGTTTTTCTTCTCTCTTAAAGGGATATTTTCAAAAACCGTATTTTGCCATGTATAATGCATACCCACATTTTGTGTGCACTATACACAGGATTATTATACCCATGGTACGTAATCATTATACCGAGGTATAATGTGCGTCCTTATTTTTCCCTCAAAAATTTAGGCAAAAAAAGTGAGCATTATACATGACAAAATATGGTAACTTCAAATAGATGGGGAACAATAAGGCTCCACCACAATTGTTTCCTGCCTCAGTAACACTGTTCTTAAGGATCATACTTTATAACGCTGAAGGATAAGAAACGAATGCGCTTCAAGTTCATCACCACTGTCCCACCAGCCAGACACATCTCTGCTACTGGGGCAGGGTTCTCACTACACACACACAGCACAGAACTAGCCAGACCTGCTTTTCCCTTCCCAGATACTGCACTCAACTTTGTGACAGACCCAGGCAGGCAAATGCAAAGTTGGACATGTCTGGTGCTGGTACCTTTTTCACATAGCCTTATTCCATTTGTATCTGCCTCTTCTTTGCTGCCTAAAACCCAGCAGGGGACTCTGACTCATCCAGGCTCCATTTTTATTAACCATATCTTTTATGAAGAGAAAGCAGATGGTCACATTCTCCTAGCCAGGGCACAGGACCTGCAGACACTGGAGTGTGTGCTTAATGGCTTTCCCTTCCCCTCCCAGCAAACACTGCATTTCGAATGGCCGAGGATCCCACAGCACAGCTGAAATGCCACATTTGCTCTGGCAAGAATTCCACATTGTCATTGTTCTTAACCTCACAGCAGCACGTGAGGCTGTGGCTCACCCTTTCTTTTTTTACATCTGGGTCACATAGTGTTGACTCTTTCAACTCTCTGGGCTCTTCTTCTCTGGCTCTACTTCTTCCTATTGTCCCCAAAGTGGTCACATTCAGTTACGTACTTCAAAGCTCAGATTTCTGTTTTGTGTTACTTCCCCAGTTATGGCTTCCTCTCTCACTTTTAAGTGGATAATTCTCAAATCTGCATCTCCATATTCTAACACTTGTATTAAACGTGCTGGATCCATCTTTCCTCCCCAAACTATTTCATCTTCAGAATTCTGTTTTTCTCAGAATTATACCCTCTATTCTCTCTTCTTGGTTCAAAATCTTGGCATCAACTTTGATTCGTTTCTTTTCCCATGTCCAGTCAGAAACAAGAGTGTTGATTTTCTTTTTTAATGGCTCCTATCTGCCTTATCTTCCCTATTTCTACCATCAACAGTCTTCCGCATCCAAGCTTCCCTCACAGCCTCTGCACAGCAGTTTCTACCTCTGGGCCCTCCCACCCCTTCCCTCCATGACTACTAGTTAACACACAGATTACACTGTTAAATGGCTCCTTATTAAGTACCAAATAATTCCAGATGCTTTAGCCTAAAACTGATGAATTTCCACAGTAAGTCCACAATGGACATTTACCCCCAGGAGTGGCCTGGATGTTAAATGGTATTAAAAGATCCAGTAGCTAGACTCTTGAATCCAAAAGACATCCTCTGCCCAATCTTATTCTGCTCCATCTCCCTCCCTGGCTTTAACACCTTGATTTATCTTCTATTGGGCCCTGACCCCATTTAATGTTCTGGCTTGCAACTTCTCATCTGCCTCCTGATTCAGGCTGACTATTAGGGGAATAGAGCACTCTGGCATGATCTTCCTTCACCCTCAGCAGCCCCGGTGCATAAGAATCAGATGGGGAATGTGTTAAGAATTTAAATTCTACCTGGATGGTGTGGCTCAGTGGATTGAGCGCCAGCCTGTGAACCAAAGGGTCACCGGTTCAATTCCTAGTCAGGGCACATGCCTGGGTTGTAGGCCAGGTCCTTAGTTGTGGGTGCACAAGAGGCAATCACACATTGATGTTTCTCTCCCTCTCTTTCTCCTTCCCTTCCCCTCTGTCTAAAACGAACAAATAAAGTCTTAAAAAAAAAAGAATTTAAATTCCAGGACACCTCTCAGTCAGTTCAGGGCTGCAACCAACGTCTACAGCAGTGTTGTTATAGAACTTTCTATGAAGGTGGAAATGTTGTATTCTGTGTTGTCTGATAGAGTGGCTACTACCCATATGTGGCTATTGAGCACTTGAAATGTAGCTAGTGTACCTGAGAAACTACATTATTGATTTCATTTAATTTTGGTTAATTGAAGTTTAAATAGCCACATGTGGCTGGTGGGCACCACACTGAACAGTGCAGATCTATAATTACACAAGCATCACAGCTGATCCTGATGAATAATAGTGTTTAAGAACCACTTTAACAAGCAGTCCAGGTGACTCCTGCTCACTTACTGGCACATAGTAGGTAATCAACAAATGCTTGTTACAGAAATGGATGAGCAAATGAATACACAAGTGAACCAGAACATAATTTTAATTGAAATTCAAGTCTGTCTCTTCTGAAAAAGAAAAGTTGAGGGAGGTTTTCCAAGATTAAAGGGGCTAAAAACACCAACCATAAAATTAAATGCCAAAAAAGAAAGAAAGAAAATTTTCCTCTTTAAAAAGCAAACAAACACAATCCACTTACCAACCAAATGTAATAAATTGATGTTAAAGGGATCCTGCTTCAAAAATTTAAAAAACATATATGATATTTAGGGAATATTTGGACAAATTTAAATATAAATAACATGTTACATGGTATTAGACAATTATTTTAAGTTTTTTTAGGTAAGATAATGTCTTTGGAATTATAAAATAAAATGTCTTTATTCTTAGAAAACACATGTTGAAATACTTAGGGATGATATCATGATATCAGCAACTTATTTTCAAGAGTTTCAACCAAAAATTGTGTGAATTTGTGTGCGTGGAGAGAGAGGGAGGGAGGGAGCCAAAGTGGCAAATGTTAACAATGGTTGAATATAGGTAGAGTATATTTGAGTGTTTGTTGTAGATATTCTTTCTTCTTTTATGTATATTTGAAGAAAATTTTAAGTTGAAAGAAAATTCACTCACAATGAATTGACAAACCCTAAAGTAAATTAAAATAAAAAATTTAAACACGACATCTTCTGACTTTTGGGTGCCAAATTCTTCCCAGACTTACACAGTGCTGAAATTCTGCTACAAATTCTCTAGGCCGGGTGTGGCAAAGTGGCAGCTACGGGTCCTATGTAGGCTGTGTACATGTTTCCTCTCGGCCCAGATAGAGTTTTTTGGTTTTTAATTATATGCCAACATTCAAAATTCCAACAATTTTTATCTTGCTATATTATGTAGTAAAATATTTTGCAATATAATGAAATATAAATATTTATAATAGGAAACATGTATAGATGACTTCCTATGAGACAAGTATTCTTCTAAGAGTTTCAGGTACTGCAATGAACTCATTCGCTCCTCGCAATAGCTAGGTACTTTTATTACTCTCCCTTTACAGATGGCAAAGTGATGAATGAAGGGGTTCAGGAACTTTCCCAAAGTCTCTCAGCTACTGACTGGTAGTGCCAGGGTGGAATCCTATGCTCTCTGCCTCCTCACACTACACTGTACCACCACTCACAAAAATCCGCACCCCCAGTTTCTCTGGAAAAATCAGAAGATCTGGCAACACGTTCCACATGGGATCAACTGACCAGAGCCAAGAAGCTGCATTCCCCTGAAGGCAGGGCAACTTCTCTATGCTTGCCAGAGCCCCACTCGGCCTGCTCCTGGGGCCTCGGGGTTTGGCCCCTGCTGTAGCCATGGCACAGCTGAATACACCAGCGTGAATGACATGTGACAGATGATTTCACAGACACCTGTACACTGCACAGACTAAGCTGGATATCAGGCTACTTTTTACACAGACATGAAGCCCCAGTGGGAGAGAGAGAGCTAGCAACGAGGGTAACTAGGACCACATGTGAGCAAATGTGGTGGTGGTTGAGGAGGGGGTGGAGAAATTTCAGGGTAATTGTTGGTAGATGATGGAGAAAAGTTATAAGAAGCATGAGTTACACATTCCATAGTTGGTAAGATGTCCTATCAGAGGGCATTGTGGGTCAGTGAAAAGAGCATAGACTAGGACGGCCTGGGTTGGGGCCTGACTGCATCACCTAGCTGCTATGTATCCTTGAACAAACTATTTAACTTCTCTGGCTTCCATTTTCTTGACTGTCAAATGGGTTGATGACACCTCTAGGGTGGTGGAAGGAATTAAATTACAGAGAGTTTGTGAAGTCTGTTTGGCCCCTGTTAACATAGATAACCAAAATAATTTTCTTACTAATCATTCATATTCATATTTTTATATTTTCCCTTAGCATTATAAAGCAAGAAGAAATTAGGAAGCTATGGTAAGTACCAAGTTCTTCTTGGATCTTTACATATCAGGGGTCCAGGCCTGCTCCATTTAGCCCGCAGCCTAAGCAGCTGGCACCCTTGTCCTTATGGTTTCATGATATGTATTGGCTTTTTGCCAAACCAGAGTTGCTAGAGCAGAACCTGGAAGAAACTGACAGAGTAGGGAAAAGGCAGAGAGAGGCCGCAGAAAGATCTGTGAGCAAAGATTTTTAGTAAAACTTTAAAAGCAAAAAATGCAGCAATAATCTAAATGGCTAACAATTTCTTCATTCAACGTATCATCGATGACCTACAATGGTCCTGGCTCAGTGGCAGGTGCAAGGGATGCAGATGTGAGCAAAACCAGACACAGCCCCTGCCCTCTCAGCCTGTCTCCTGGTGGCGGTTGGTTAAATGAACCACAGCACTCTCATTCTGGAATGCTACCCTGCCATGACAAAGAAAGTTTGTAGAGAACAATGAATAAAACAGCCTAGTCTCATGTTATAATAGCAAATTAAAAAGCAGGACACAAAACTGTATTCACAGTATTAGCTGTGTAATATAAATCACTCATAATCCACAACTTAGAAACAACAGTTGTCAACACTGAACTTCATTACATTCAACATCATGTTTTCCCTGTTCTAAACGCCTCTACTACGTACATAAAATAAACTATCAGAAAATATAGAAAAGAGCGTTATAGTTATTATTTCTGGATTGTGGGATTATGAGTGACTTTGGGTTTTTTCTCTATGATTTTTTATATCTGCCACGGTTCCTATAAGAAACGTGTACATGGGGTGGGGGGGTGGGGGGGTAAATGCAAACTGTAATTGAACAACAATGAAGTAATTAAAAAAAAAAAGGAACATGCACAAACAGGAAATAAGTCAATTAAAACTCACAGACTCACTTAGAGCTTCTCTCCCAGCACTCATGTTTCCTCTCTCCCTTTGCTCTTGGTGTCTCCAGGGCAGAGCACGCAGGCCTCCACCTGGGCAGCATAGGCATTGTGAGAGATGCTTCAACCGTCACTGCCGTGTTCCTGTGGAGCCCAATGTCTCCTGCGTGATGATAAACTGCCACCTGTCCTGTGGCGCCACCTTCCACATGTGCAAAGAGGCAGAGCACGAGCTCCTGTGCCCTTTAGAGCAGGTTCCGTGCCTCAATTCCGAATACGGCTGCCCCCTTTCCATGTCCCGCCACAAGATGGCCAAGCATCTGCAGGTGTGCCCCGCCAGTGTGGTCTGCTGCTCCATGGAGTGGAACCGCTGGCCCAACGTGGACTCAGAAACAATCCTTCATGAGAACATCATGAAAGAGACCCCCAATGAGGAGTGTTTGGACACAGCCCTGGCCCTCCAGGACCAGAAGGTCCTTTTCAGATCTTTGAAAATGGTAGAACTTTTCCCAGAAACTAGAGAGCCCACTGAGGAGGAACCTGGTCTGAATGGAGAAGCCAGCTGGGAGCAGATGGGAGGAGCGGTGGGTGGAGCCAATGCTGGTTTAGTACCACATAGCTCTCTGTCAGCCACTAAAGGAGAGATGTCAGAGCTGAGTCAAGAAGAACGTGAGGCGTTGGCCAAAACCAAAGAAGGGATGGACCTGACCAAGTTTAGCAAGTGGGAAAATATTTTCAGCAAAGAGAACGCAGCCTCTGCTTTAACAAACTCATCAGTGAGCTGTGAGAGCAAGAACAGTGATGGCCCCGGGAAAGAACAGATTTCCAACGACAGCGACGTGGTGGGGGAGGACACTGCCAAAGGGACAGAAGTACTGGGAGACCAGAAACAGCAGGACTGTCATGCAGCTGTGGAGACAACAGGGCTTGCCCCTTGGCAGGATGGTGTTCTGGAAAGACTGAAAACAGCTGTGGATGTAAAGGACTATAATATGTATCTGGTGCACAACGGGAGGATGCTAATCCACTTTGGTCAAATGCCTGCTTGTACGCCAAAGGAAAAGGACTTTGTTTATGGCAAACTTGAGGCTCAGGAAGTGAAGACTGTTTACACCTTCAAAGTTCCCGTGAGCTACTGTGGGAAGCGGGCTCGCGTCGGTGACGCCATGTTGAGTTGTAAGCCAAGTGAACACAAGGCAGTAGACACTTCAGATTTAGGGGTCGCCGTGGAGGACCTGCCCAAAGCAGATCTCATCAAGACCACCCTCCTGTGTGCTTTGGAAAGAGAACTCAAAGGTCATGTCATCTCTGAATCCAGGAGCATTGACGGGCTGTTCATGGATTTTGCCACTCAGACATACAGTTTTGAGCCAGAACAGTTTTCCTCTGGAACAGTGCTGGCTGACCTCCTAACCACTTCCAACCCAGAGGGGCTCCATGTGGAACTCCACAGTGAGTGTGTGACCAGGAGACACAACAAGAGCAGCTCTGCCTTCACTTTCACTTGCAACAAATTCTTCAGGAGGGATGAATTCCCTCTGCATTTCAAGAATGTCCACACAGACATTCAGTCATGTCTCGACGGCTGGTTCCAGCATCGGTGCCCCCTCGCCTACTTGGGATGTACATTTGTTCAAAACCATTTCCGTCCCCCAGGGCAAAAGGCAAAAGTGATCTACAGTCAAGAGCTCGAGACCTTTGCCATCAAGCCAGAGGTTGCATCAGAGCTGAATGAGGGAAGGAAGAACCACCATCTCTCAGGCCATGGAGGAAAAAGCCAGAATTCTCTAAGCAGCCTGCCCTTGGAGGTTTTGCAGTACATCGCTGGGTTTTTGGACAGCATCAGCCTGTCCCAGCTCTCCCAGGTATCTGTACTGATGAGGAATATCTGTGCCACTTTGTTACAGGAGAGAGGGATGGTCCTCCTGCAATGGAAGAAGAAGAGGTATTCCCATGGAGGCACCTCCTGGAGAGTCCACAAGAAGGCAAGTAAACACTCATTCTTTTATTCATTCATTCAACAAATATTTAAGAACTTTATATGTGCCAAGCACTCAACTAGGCACTGGAGTTGTACTAGGTTCCTGGAAATAAGACATAATTTTTGAGCTCAAGAAGTCAGTCTAGTAGGGAAGACAGACCTATGAACATATTAATGGCAATACAAATAAATCGTAGTGCCTGTTTATCTCTATGCATGTGTCCTGGATATCTTCTGTTTGCTCCCACGATCCATTCTCCAGCCTTCTCTGCCATGATCTGTCCCCCAGGATGCTGATCTTCACAGACTGCCTCAGCTGGCTCCTGTGCCTTCCGGCTTCCAATTAGACTACCTAATGGCACTGTATCAGCAGGAGATGGGAGGGAGGGAGAAGAGTGGGGTTGACATTCCCCCCTGCAGGCATTCTCCCTCCATGACTCTTTGCAGTGGCTGTGTCTCTCCACTGAAGGTGGCTGTATCAGGTGGTTCTCTCCACACAAGGACCCATTCAGGTCCAATGACCTCCCTCTTCTTCCCTTTCAGGCTTAGGGTAGTAACACTCTAGATTGTTACCAGCCCAGGTACTGCCCTATGTCTTGTAGCTTTCCTAAACCGTGCCCACAATTTGTACATCATTTCTTTTTAAAATTCTCTTCAAATTATCCCTGAGTGGGCCATCTGTTTCCTGCTTGGACTCTGACTGACACAGCAGGCCAACAAATTCCCTCTAGTCCCATGTTTAAGTAATTTTTAAAAACAGTTTTTGCCTTTGTTAAAGGCATTTTGAAATTCTAAAATAATTTGGTCCACTGATTTCTCCTAGTTCAAATACCTATTAAATTTTTCAGAAACACTGTGCTGTAAATTTTTTTAAATGTGTTTCTTTTTCCCAGTTTATACTTGCTTAACTGTATTATAACTTCTATCACCTTGTACCAATCAGAAATGGGACTCCTGATTCAGCATATCCAAAGTCCCTGAGCATCCTTTCTTATAGTAAATATGCTGGTAATATGCACCAAAAATGTATGTGCCCATTGAGGTCAATAATTCCATTACAGCTGAGTTTCTTCCCTATATGTGGGTGTGTGCAAACTGGCATTGGGGAGCTACAGTTGTTTACATCTATTTTTCTTGTTTATGTCTGAAACATCTTGTATATTTACTATTGTTTATTTCCCAAGCAGTCTTCTTCAAAGAATCAGTGAGATTCTCTCTCATGTATCCGTGCCTATATCCAGATGTTAAATAAACGCTGACTGCCCACCGACTATGTGCTAAGGATAAGCATGAATGAGACTACGCCCCTGCCATTCAGGAACTGTATAGTCTAGGGTTGCCTAATATTGTCCTCTGAAAGACCTGATGCAAATAATTTCACTTATATAACTAGGAATTCCATTTTTTTGGCTCATAGTTGTTCCTGACTCAGTGATTGCCATCCACTCTTGAATATAATTTGGGGTACACTAATTTCTTTGCAGCATGAAAGAGAGAGAATTTAGTTGGAGCATCCTTTAACTCCAAGTCAATTCTCTTTCTGGAGTTAAAATAGCTCTTTAAAGTAAAAAGGGAAATTGTTCTAAGATCCCAGGAAACATTTTACTTGCATAGGAACAATGACAAGAAACTGAGGGTGAAGTGGTCAGACTGAAGGGGTGTCAGGTTATGCCTACTCTTGTGGCCAGAATTTAAAACTAGTGACTTTGCCACAACATCCTAGGTGGAAAGGTCAGAGAGTGTGAGTACCAGACTCCTAGATTTCTACTAAAATTTTTGTTCTAAGATTTCTTATATGTAACAGTACATTTAGTTTCAAGCAATAGAAAACCAACTTAAAGTGGCATAAACAATAAAGAGAATTTATTGGACCCAAATATCTAAAAAGTCCAAAGGGAATAGCTCCAGATAAGGCTTGATCTGGCAGCTCAAGAAAATGCCCCTAAATGATGTTTTTCTCTCTATTTTTTTAATCTCTACTTCTTCAATAGTGGCTCCATTGTAAGATACAGTGCTCCCTTGGTGGTTCCTGGGGCCTACCAGTCACTCCTGAAACTGTAGTTTCCCAGTTCAAGTACAGAGGGAAAAAGAGAATCTGCTTCTTGATATCTCAAAAAAAAAAAAAAAGAGTTCTGGAGTAGAGTCATTGAAACTGATTGTCCTGTTCTGAACCATGAGCCCATTCTAGAACTGGTGGGTGTATGTGTGGTGGTGGTGTGGGAGGTTCGATAAACAGATTAGTATCAGTCATTCCAACACAACGGAATGGCTGGCTAGGAAGATCATCTATCGGAAGCAGGAACTGGGAACTGGGTGCTGGAGAAAAAACTAACAACATGCCTGCAGCAGCCACTAAAGCAATCTCTGGACGCTAAGAACAGGAAAAACACGAAGGTATTTCCCTGTACTGTTCAAATAAAGCTAGCCTGAGGGTACTGCCCCAATGTTCACTTTTGAACTTCTATCTTTCCCAACAGATCTGGCAATTCAGCAGCCTCTTCTCTAAAATCAACAACTGGGAATTTAATGAAGTCACCTCCATGTCTGAACACCTGAAGACCTGTCCTTTCAACACTGTGGAGCACAAGACTGACCCCATTCTTTTGACCAGCATGTGTCAGCCCCGTGAGCAGGCCCAGGAGAGCTTAGTTGCCACCTTTAGAGCCAGACCACAAGGAAGACAAGCCAAGTAAAGAGTCCAATACTGCTGTTCTCGAATTCTCCCTCGAAGTTACTGAAAGTAGGACAGAGTATGCTTTTGGGGACTTCCCTCTGTAGCTGCATATGTGCTTATCTAGGTGTATTAGAACACGCAATGTCCTCCAAAAACCGAGCCGTTGCACAAGGTCTAAGAGCTTCCTAAGCCCTGCCTTGTACAATTGTTAATCGTACCACATTGATGACTTAATTCCTTTTCTTTTTTATTTCTAAAATAGATCAGCCTGAAGAGAAAATAGGCAACTTGAGGTCATTGAGGAAGATAAGCCCAGTTTCTTCAGAGATGAGAGAGCAATGAATGCCATCCGCAGCACGGACCTGTGCTTTCGCTGGGGTGGGGGCAGTGTTGTTTACAAGCACCTTCAAATGTGTGGGGCAGGCAAGGCAGAGATGTGGTCTGAGGTGCCAGTCCTCCATGGTGAAGGGCACCACTTGGAAGGTTCTGGAGCTGGAGCTGTCTTGACTTCCAAGTCCAGGGCTGTTTTTTGGTGCCCCACTGCCCCTAAGCCCAGACATCCAAACACAGCCTGATAGAATAGCGACCGTGGCTAAGCACAGCATCGTGGAGGACACCACAAACCAGAGTCTGAAAGGCAGAGATAAGGTCGCAGAGTTTGTTGTATAGAGTCTTGACAACATAGAGGACAACCCTGAAAATTGAGGAGTCCAAAAGAGACACTATATTCATGGAGAAAACAAGGGCAAAAGCCTCAAGCCTACACTTTAATTATGACTTAAGAGTCAAGGTATTTTTCTCCTGAAAATCATATGCTAGGTCTGGGTCAGGGAGAGCACACACATAGCCCAGCATCAGTGCGCACTGCAGGTCCTGCGGGGGATCTTGGGAAGTCATGACAACATGGTGGTTCCCTGTAACGACTCCCACCTATTACTGGTTATGGCTCCAGTCTGTCAAAAGTGGGTGACACTGCTAGTTTTGGGTAACAAACAGCAAATACTCATGAGAACAAAAGTAAAAGACAAATTCATAACGGAAACTGACTTCCCCTTTCCTTAAAGCAGGGTTTCTGGGAACTGCTGCGATGGTGCACCAAATAATTCCTTGTCATGGGGGGCTGTCCTATGTGTTACAGGATATTTTGTAGCATCTCTAGCCCCTCGTCATAGATGCCAGTAGTACCCCCACAGCTGTACCAACCAAAAATGTCTCCAGACATTGCTAATTATCCTCTGAGTCACTCCTGGTTGAGAACCACTGCCCTAAAGGATGACATGTCAGAGGCAGTAAGTTACAATCAGCTTTTTTCGTACAGCAAAATCTTCTCTCCCACGTAGTTATCTACAGTGGTGAAAATTTCATCAGCTCTTCTTTATTTACAGACTAGATTTTAGACATATGGTGATTTTAAGTTGGGAATCAGATGGAGCTGATTTGTTTGGTATGGCTTCATGCCCTTGGGTCAAGTGCAAAAGCTTACCCTTACAGCTCTCTCCACATGTAGCTGAAGCCAGGAAAGTTAAGCTAGTCATCTTGTGTTTACATCCCTCTCACTTTAATTGGTGCCATTTTCTCAGCAGGCCTAGCAGTCCTCAAACACTTGAGAAAGAAGGGAAAAGGAGGGTAGGCATCGTGAAGAAGTAGAGAACAAAGAATTTAGCCAACACCAAAAATGAGCCTAGTTGATCTGGATGCTTGTTATCGCCCACATCTCTGATCACGCTCTGAAGCTGGTATAGATGAGGCAGACGGCTCCTTGGAGAAGAGTCGAGAAGGCACTCGAGCAAGTCCCAGAACAGAAATCCGCTCACCTTTACATTACAATGTGCCACTTGGCACTGTTTAGTAATGTAACTATTTTTCCTCATCCTTGTGGTTGGGTTCATATTTTACATTTGTATATAAGGCACCATTTTCTAAAAATATAACTACAGTGTGAACTAAGATTTTATTTAGTGAAGATAAGTAACTGTAAACAGCTAAACCCTGAAGTGGGAAAAAAGGGAGAATTCTCCAGGTATCAGTTCCATGTGTTTTGGATCTAGTCCTTCCTGGATGGAGAAAGAAACCTCCTAAAGTCCATTCTGAGTTTCTTATTTTGCTAGGAAAAGAGAGAGAGAGAGAGAGAGAGAAGGCGGGGAGCTATTAGCCAAGGGAGGTGAAAATTAGGGGCTACTGTTAGGTGAGTAAGAAGTACAGAGAAAGGAGGAGAGCAGAGGACTGTCCCCCCACAGTCCAGGTGGGCCGGGGCAGGACAGCAGTCAGGACAGTGCCACACTGCTCTGCGGGCTGCACACTCCAGCCGCTCTGTGCCTTCTCTGTTGCTGCCTTCAGAGCAATACTGAATTGATCAACATCATCAAAGACATTTTATAAGATATCAAATAGTATATGTTGCAAAAAGCAGGGTACTGCAATGTACCCACTGGTCTATCCAAACAAGCACAGTTTATGGTGAGAGGGCAGTTGGAGCAGAAGGAAACCATTTTACAGAGACAGAATTGGACAGAAGAAGATTTGGTTAGTGAGACAGGCTGTAGTGAGCAGCACGAGCAGCAGGCAGTATCTGGCAGAGGCCCGACAGTCAGACACGCTTCAGAGTCAGCAGCACGGAGGGGAGTGAAAAAGGACTGTGTTCCCAGGGAGGAGAGACATCTATGCGTATCACCAGCAAGATCATTGGTGCAGAGTAGGAATCAGCCGAACTTGGAGGGTGCGGCCTGTAGAACTGTTGCCTTAACAGCACAGAGATCTGTAAAAGAAGTTTCTGTCTTAAAGGGAAAAAAGGAAAAGCAAGGTGGGTCTTGGAGATGTCACCCGAAAACCACTGTCAAATTCTGATCTATGTGTGATGTCCAGTAAAACTGAAATGAAGACTGAGATTGTGCATATCTATGAAGACTTACCTCTGCATGCTGGAAATCCCAACGTCTCTACAAGCAGAAATAAAAGCTGCTTTGCACTCTCAAAGGCTAACTGGCTACATCTTGTAAGTTAGGTCTCGAGACAGATTTGTGACTCACTGGCATGGAAGCCATTGTGGAAACAAAGGAGTTTGTGTCTTAAAGGAAAGCCAAGGCACAAGGCTGAGGGACACAGTGCTCTGGGCACGTGGGCAGCTCCCACCTTTAGAAACTCCTGGAGCATCTGTGGAGCTCAGTCACTGAGCGTAGCTCCCCCCAGCTCCTTCATCTTTGAAAGTCGGACCCAACCTCAGGTACTGGTTACAACACAGACTTCTTTGTCTTACCAACAAAACCTTCCCTGCACCAACCAAATCCCTGACTTTGATTTTGACTTGGTTTTGATTTTGCCTAGGAGCTTCATCTTGGGCCTTATGGAGCCCAATGGCCTGGGCGAGGGTAAACCCACCATGACCTGCCCTCTCATTCTCTTTCATTCCCATGCTTTGCCTGGTGATTTGGTTTCTGCCCATCACTGTCTGTCCAAATGTCCTCATCTTTTTTCCTATGAGCCTCAACCCTGAAACCACACAGAAGCTCCATGAACTCCTTCCATGTACAATCTTACTCGGTCATCAATTTCAGTCATCCAGCTAGCTATAAAAAAGCCTGAGCTTTCTTGAGTAGAGGACACTCTTTCTAGCTAAATCCTCTCACCACTTCATCCGAGCTGCGTTCCTTTAGCTCTCATCTTTTTTGTGGTTGTTGCCAAATCTCCCTTTTCCTCCTTCCTAATCCCTAATTTGTGCTTCTTCCTCAAGAATCGTCATGTTCTAAAAGAGTGTGGCCATTACTCCCAGGCAGAAGGTGGCTGGCCTTTCACAACTGCAGAAGCCAAGAGAAGTTGACACTACATGGCCTCCTGTTCCCCCACCTTACCACCATTCCCCAGGCTGATCTGTTTTGGACTCAGTTTAAGTACAGCCTAAAAAAAGGCCAAGTCCTAGGCATCCAGGGCAGAGGGGAATAGGCAGTGGTAGGAGGGAGTCTTCTGGATATGCCTGAAAGATGGAAGGAGAATTGGAGCCATGAGAACCAAGGCTACCCTAGCTGATGTGGCTCAGTGGATTGAGTACTGGCCTGAGAACCAAAGGGTCACCAGTTCGATTCCCAGTCAGGGCATATGCCTGGGTTGCGGGCCAGGTTAGGTTCCCAGTAGGGGGCATGCAAGAAGCAATCACACATTGATGTTTCTCTCTTTCTCCTTCCCTTCCCCTCTCTCTGAAAATAAATAAATAAAATCTTGTTAAAAAAGAGAGAGCCAAGGCCATTGCAGGCTGCACAAAAAGCACTTATTTACCTCAGCCTAGAGGTGAAACATAGTCTCACTTTATTTCCAACTTTAAGACTGAGCAGAGAAAAGATATCTCTGCAGGGAAGCAAAGTAAGCAAAAGCACAGCCAGGTAAACCAGGCAATCCAGACATTACCTTCCCAGGTAAGCTCAGAGCTCTCGAAAACAAAAGGCAGAGTGTGGGGTGATAGAGGGAGCACTCATGGGGCAGGAGGTGGGAAAAGATAAACGTCTATGAGCTCACACAGGGTGGAGAGGACACCGAAGGAGAGCTCCTTCCTCATGCTGCCTCTGCCCCAAGCCCTAATGCAGAGGGAGCGGAAGTCTATCTAGAACTTCAGCAAACTCATGACATCCTATCAGACACCTGAAGCAGGATGGGAGGAGGTGGAGGTAGAGCAGTTTTGGACATGGGAAGTCACAGTGCAGAACACAGGAAGGGCCATTTACTGGAGAAGGTTGACATAATTTGCAGGGAAGAGTCCAAAGCGGCCGTGGCAGCGTCCCCGCCACCAGCCCTCATCCACCATCTCAATGTCAGTGATGACGTCATCTGGATCAAAGGAAATCTCATCACTTCCCTCTGGAGAGGAAATTGATGGGAATTAGGATGGTCAGACAGGAATCCCTCCATCGCTGTGCCCACTCTAAACCTCAGGAGGGAAATAGGCCTGGTCTTCTCAATGCCAAGCCCGGACCCTTCCCTGACCCTCAGAATTCACCCCCCCCCCTTGTTTCAAGGGCCTTCAGGCACCAGACACCTCAGGCCACTCCCAACCTACCTCCTTGGTAATCATACAGGGCTACAGCTGAGATCCCAGCCCCAGCAGGACAGCCTGATGATCCTGTATTGTGAGAAATACAGACATGCTCTCACCATCAGGGAGAAGGAAAACAAACAGGTTCTTCTGGGTAATTCTTCTCTCCACCCCCCGCCCCAATGCAGACCTGACCAAATTCAGGAGCCGGTTCTCTCTTGACCACTTACCAGCCAGAGAGGAGGGAAAAGAGGGATTCTCAGGCTCTAGTACATCCTCATAGTCCCCTTCTGGTTCATCATCTTTCTCATCTCTGTCCACGTCCCCAACATCCTCATAGTCATTCTCAGGCTCAGGCTCAGGCTCAGGCTCAGGCTCAGGCTCTGCTTCATACACTGGTTCTTCTACCACCTGGAGGCCTTCCAGAGTCCTGGGGGGCAAAGCTGGGGGCTCCTCATCGTCCTGAGAAGAGACAATGTGGAGCAGGGTGACTTGAGCTCACTAGCTGCTGCCTCTCCAAAGCTTCCCAATGAAGGACCGCTGAGACCCCACCCATCAGCACCCTACCACTTTCACATTCCACCCTGGCTTCCATCCAACAGCCCTTTCTATGACGCACAGTCTCATCCATCTTCATTCCTCAGCTTCCTCCCACATCTACCCACTCAAAACACATACCAAGAGATGATAGGAGGGGAATGTAAAAGGTATGAGGAAAGGGAAGTGGGAAACAAGTCAGAGTCCTTGGAAGAGAAAGAAAATGTTGAAGAAAAGCACATTGTTGGGAATACCACAGCTACAATGACCAGCTCTCCTGGTCCTCCCAGGACTGGGTGGTTTCCCAGAATGCAGGACTATCAGTCTTAAGATCAGGAGAGTCCCAGACACACCAGGGTGTTGGTCATACTCTGTGGTCCACCTTCCTAAGACGTGAGGAGATGGACAAGGGACAGAAAATCTTGGGGCCTCTGCTTACCTCTGGGGGTCCCTGCCTTGAGGGCAGGGAGGACACTGGGTGTTCCCTCCTGGTTCTCGAAGGCTCAGGTTCTGATGATGAACAGCTCCCTGCAGGAGGCCAGACCTATGGAGAAAGAAGCATCTCTCCAGTAAGCAATCATGCCTCCATCTTCTCTCTTATACTGACCTGCAACACCCCTTCCTACTTCTAGCAATTCAAATCAAACTCGTCCCTCAAGATAGGTTCCAGTCTGCAGAGATGGCTCCTTCCTCTTAGTTCCTGCAGCAATGATTGGCTGCACTGGCTGGTGAGCTGACCTTTGTTATGCAGTGTAACTTTTGTGTTTTTTCTAACATTCTTGTATACATGAGGCTCAGTTATACAGTCAGACTGAAATCTTCCTGAACACAGGGACAGCACTTATATAAAATTTGCTTAACACAGGGAAAGCCTGCGTCTTATTCTCTACTAATGATTGGGACCCTTTAGGCTCCTGTCTGTTGGATATGGATTCCAGAGTACCAAGCGCTCACCTCTGAGGAGATTTTCTTAGGCAATGGGGCTGGCACCACTGGCTTTTCCACAGTGGCTGCTGGTTGCTGAGCCTCCTGGCTCATCTTCACCCGGGCCTTTCTCTCCTGTTGCTGCCTGGCCATCTGCTGTGCCTTCTCTTCTTCTTCCCGCTTCTTCTTCTCCTCAGCCAGGGACTCGAATTTTGCCTTCAGTCCACGGGCACCACTAGAAGCTATAGACACAGGCAAGAAGAGGGGAGGGGTCGAGTGTACCTCAACTAATCTAGGTAGATAAAAGCATGGAGGAAGTCATCTGGGGAGAAAAAAGAATGAGAAGGGAAAAGCAGTTGAGGAGCGTAGAGAAAGGGTGTTGTTAAGACTCACCAGCCTCTACAGGTGTCGTCTTCTTATACGCTGTGGTTGGGGCCTCCATTTCATTGAAGCCCACGGCACTCTGCAGGAGAGCAGTAGGTGTATGTGAGGGAGGCAAGTGGTAGCGACTCAGAAAGCAGTGTTAGGGCCTGAGGCCACCATGGGTGGTACCCTAACCATTTCATCCTCAATAGTTGGACAGGGTATTCCAATACTGTTGTTTTGGGGCAGAGAGAAGGAAAACAGAAGTTGTGAACTGCTGGGCT
The DNA here is from genome assembly GCA_007922815.1 of Macrotus californicus. Classification (NCBI taxonomy): domain Eukaryota; kingdom Metazoa; phylum Chordata; class Mammalia; order Chiroptera; family Phyllostomidae; genus Macrotus; species Macrotus californicus. The sequence continues at coordinate 70,392 of VMDR010002150.1, forward strand.
CAGCTCCTCTTTTTGAAAGCACAATGTACCTAGAAACCCGCATCTCCAAATCCAGTTGCATGGGACGCAACAAGGCCCCTGCGTGCTGACGAGGAACGGGTATGGAGGAGGAGAGTGACATGGAGTGGGAAGAGACTACAGATTGGGCTGAACGATGCCAAGCAGACAATGAAATTTCAGACGTCACCTCTCCCTGGAGTGTCTCTGTCTCTCTGTCTCTCTCTGCTTCCCTTCCCTCTCCTCAGTTAAAGCTCAGGCTTCAGAAGACATGCTCATTAGACACTGAGGGCCGCCCATGGGGAGTGCAGGACACCAGGAGAACAGTGCAGGACACTTAGCTTTTCCATCTTTTTCCCAGCTTCGCCTTTCACTCTTCTCCATGCACTTCTGTGCAGTTTGGGAAACTCTTGTCAACAAATTGGTATTTGGGTACTTTACCTTATCCACTCGGTCCTTCTGGATCCCATACTGACCACCAAAGCCCTTGGCATAATCTGCAGGACAGAAAGATCTGAGAGTCATACAGGAGTAAAAATGCTGGAAATGGGTGGGAATAGGGAGTAGTGGGAAGAATGACCAGAAGGCAGGATGTGGAAAACAGAGAAATGGATGAGGAAGTGTGAGAATCAGAGGATAGAGAGAGGCATAGGTGGGAAGCGTGGCAAAAGCGTTGGGAGAAAATACTTGGAAGGGAATGGAGGGGAGAGAGATGGGAATTGCATATAAAAAGAAAAAAGTGACAGAAAATGGGAAAATGTAAAGGAAGAAACAGAACAACATCAGAAACAGGACATCATTCTGGTCATCCCTATGGGTCTCAGAAAGGAAGATCTCCCTATCCTCTATGAGGCAGAGGGGTCTTTAAGAATCATAGCAAGCCCTGGCTAGTGTAGCTCAGTGGATTGAATGTGGGCTGTGAACCAAAGGGTTGCCGGTTCGATTCCTGGTCAGGGCACGTGCCTGGGTTGCAGGCCAGGTTCCCAGTTGGGGTCACATGAGAGGCAACCACACATTGATGTTTCTCTCCCTCTCTTTCTCCCTCCCTTCCCCTCTCTCTAAAAATAAATAAATATTTTTTTAAAAAAGAATCATAGCCAGATCTACTCTTCTCATCACCAGCCTGTCTGCCTTCACCCTTTTCTCAGTGGCCCCTTCTCTTTAGCCTCCCTTTTCTGTCCTGCTCCTAATCTTATTGTTTTCCTCTCCACCCCTCGTGGTTTGCCCCCACTGATCCTTATGCACATACACTTACTACTCTTCACCTCACCACCTGCACGGCACGTGTGCCCCTCAGTATTGTGGGTCCTCTGTGTCAGCTTTCAGAAAGGAAGGATGAAGATTCTATGATATTCTGTGACCTCCCCCCTCTCTAGCCCCAACTTACCTCTCTGGGATCCGTGTTTCTCTGTTTCTCCTCTGTAGTCATATCCCAGAGCTGCCTTGTCCCATTTATCCTTCTCTACCCCGTAACGGCCACCAAAGCCACGAGAGTAATCTGTGGTGGAAGGAGCAGTCATGAGAGCCCACTCTCAGCCCACAGCGAAGAGCTGCTGAAGACAGAAGTCAAGAGGAACTGGTGCTCTAAGCCATCTTTTGCCAGCTTTAACATTGTTCCCTATTTTTCTCTTCTCTCTCTCTTACTTCCAGGCCAAGAGGAGAAGAGATCATTTCATTTTTTTCTCCTTCTTCAAGGAAAGGGAAATTATAGAGATTATAAGGAGAGGCTTCCAGGGGGGAAAAGGCATATCTACCCTACTCCAATAAAACCCTTAGAAATGTCAGCTAAAATATAACAATCCTCTTTGTTGTTATTGTAAATAGTGAAGCTCAAAAGAAAAAAAGGAAAAAAATTCTGGCTCCAAAAACAAATTGGTAAATCAAAGCAGCAGGTCTGAGGGTAATTACGAGCTGGTGTCAGACAAAACCCAAGGGTGTTTTAAGTACCAAAGTTAGTGCCTAAGGTTAAAATCCAGGATCTGTGGTTCTAATTTCTATAAAAGAACAGGGGGCTGGGGAGCAGAAAATTAGTCTCTGCCAACTCCTTTAAACATTGTACAGGAAGTCCTTGCTAATGCAACAAGGCAGAAAAGGAAATAAAAGGTATACAGACTAGAACAGAAGACATAAAACTGTCTTTGCTCACAGATGACATGATGATCTGTGTAGAAAATCCAAGAGAACTGATAAGCATACTCCTGAAACTAATAAACGATTGTAGCAATGGTGCAGAATACAGGGTCACTATAGAAAAGTCAGTCGCTTTCCTACACACCCACAATGAACAAGTGGAATCTGCAATTCAAATACACACAACACCATTTATATTAGCACCCTCAACAAAGATATATCTCTATATAAATCTAAAAATATGGACAAGATCTGTATAAAGAAAATCCTGGTGAATTAAACCAAAGAAAACCTAAGTAAATGGAGATAGAGTCTATCTCCCTGTTCACGGAAAGGGAGACTCAGTATTGTTATGATGTTGGTTCTTCCCAGACTGATCCACAGACACAATGCCATGTCAATCAAAATCCCAGCAAGTTATTTTTTGGATATTAACATCTGATTCTAAAGTTTCTGTGGAGAGGCAAAAGACCTGATAGCCAACACAAAACTGAAGATGTAGCCAACAAAAAGTCGGAAGACCAATGCTACCTGACTTTAAAGACTCACTATAAAGTTACAGTGACCGAGACAGTGTGGTGGAAGAATGGAAAAACACATCAATGAAACAGAATAGAGAGCCCAGAAATAGACTCCCCCCTAAATACGGTTAACTAATCTTTGACAAGGAAGCAAAGGCAATACAACACAATGGAGAGAAGACAGTCTTTTCAACAAATGCTGCTGGAACAACTGGATGTCCCCATGAAAAAAGAATCTAGATACAAACATTACACTTTTCATAAAAATTAACACAACATAGATCATAGACCTAAATGTAAAAGGCAAAAATATAAAATCCCTGGAAGGATGTGGAAGAAAACCTAGATGACCTTAGGTGTGGTGACCTTTTTAGATATAACATGAAAGAAATAATTGATAATCCTAGACATCATTAAAATTAAAAAACTTCTGCTCTGTGAAAAAATACAATGTCAAGGAAATGAGAAGACAAGCCATAGAAAGAGAAATATTTGCACAAGATATCTCTGATAAAAAAACCCTGTTATCCAAAATATACAAGGTACTCTTAAAACTCTACAATACACCAATCAGAAAGAACATAAACACCTCTATGTTCATAGCAACATTATTTACAGTAGCCAAGATCTGGAAAGAGCCCAACTGCCCATCAGTAGGTGAGTGGATAAAAATTCTGTGGTACACTTACACGATGGAATACTACGTGGTCATAAAAAGAAGGAAATTTTACCCTCTGTGACAGCATGGATGGACATGGAGAACACTATGCAAAACAAAATAAGCCAGTCAGAGAAAGACAAATACCATGTGACCTCACTCACATGTGGAATCTAATGAACAAACTAAACTGACAAACAAAGCAGAACCAGAGGCATAGATACGTGGAACAGACTGACAGTTGTCAAAGGGCAGGTGACAGGGGTGGACAGGATGAAAGAAGGTGAGAAGATTAGCCAAAGAACACATATGCATGACCCATAGACACAGGCAACAGTGTGGGAAGGGGAAGGGTCAGGGGCGGAGGGGGCAGGGTCTCTGTGGAGGTGGGAAAATGAGGGGGAAAATGATGGACATCTGTAATACTGTCAACAATAAAAAAAAAAATTCAACAATTTTTAAAAAACAATTAAAAAATAGGCCAGTCAGAGAAAGACAAGCACCATATGATTTCAGTCACATGTGGAATCAATTGAACAAAATGAACTAACGAGCAAAGAAGAGACAGACTCAGAGATGAAGGGCAGGCCGACAGCTGTCGGGGGCGGCAGGTGGGGTCACAAAATAGTCACAGGGATGCAGAGCACAGCATAGGGAATACAGTCAATAACATTGTAATAACCATGTACAGTGCCAGGTAGGCACTTAAAATATCAGGTGTACCACTTTGTAAAGTATATAATTGTCAAACCACTATGCTGTGCACCTGAAACTAATATAAAGTAATATTGACTGTAAACTGTAACTGAAAAAAATTTTGAATAAATAGTAATGGAAAAATACAATTAAAAAAGAAAAAAATTAAAATAAAATATAAAAGGGTGAACCTAGGGACTATTGGTAATTATGATATAACAATGTAGATTCATCCTTGGTAAAAAGAGGTACCATTCTGAGGAGTGATGCTGCTAACAGGGAAGACTATGCGTGTGGGGGTGGGAGTGTACAGTAAATTTCTGTACCTTCCTCTCAATTGTGTTACACAAATCTAAAAATTCTCTTTAAAAATTGTCTTTAAAAAAAGAAACATCTAGCCCTGGCTGGTGTAGCTCAGTGGATTGAGCATGGGCTGCGAACCAGAGGGTCGCCAGTTCAATTCCCAGTCAGGGCACATGCCTGGGTTGCGGGCCATGTCCCCAGTGGGGGCCAAGTGAGAGGCAACCACACATTGATGTTTCTCTCCCTCTCTTTCTCCCTCCCTTTCCCTCTGTCGAAAGAAAGAAAGAAAGAAAGGAAGGAAGGAAGGAAGGAAGGAAGGAAGGAAGGAAGGAAGGAAGGAAGGAAGGAAGGAAGGAAGGAAGGAAGGAAGGAAGGAAGGAAGGAAGAAAGAAAGAAAAGGAAAGAAAGAAACATCTAAAAGAGAATGGGAATTTCTAATATACATCTAATATGAGTTCCAGGAGAAAGAATAAAAGAGAGGAAAGGTACTATTCAAAAATAATGCCGGAGAACTTTCCATAATGAGTCACTTTGCAGGTTGAAGAGAACTAATAAGCCTCATGCAGAGAAATAAAAATAGATAAAGCACCTACACAGGTGCTGATACTTCAGACTATCAGAGACCAAGGGAAAACCTTTCATGGAAAAAAAACCAGAGACAACACATATTACCTACAAAGGAATGACACAAGAGAGATGCTAGAGGTAATGAAATAATATCTGCAAAGTGATGAATGTAAAATAACAATGAAGAGTGGAAAAAAATAAAGACACTTTTTAGACAAAGCCTGGGAGTTCTTTCGTAGACTCTCTAAAAGAATTGTTAAGGGGTATACTTTAGCAAGAAGAAAATAAAAGGAGCAAGGAGGAAACAATGAAACACAGCAAACAATGACAAGCTGGGAGCTGGATAATATGTTGGTCAATTTAAATAAGCATTTACTCGGTAATCACCACGATGACATTGTGTGGTGTTTATAAACACAGAACCAATATTCCACACAGTAAGAATTGTCCAGTTGGTATGAAGAATGTAGAATGTAAAAAGAGTGTAATTAAATTATCCTACATTTCCTATAGGGTAGAGATATCCTTTCCTCAGGAAGAGATAATGATTAATTGAAAATTTAATTCAAAGATACATGTTAAAACTTAAGGATAACCTCCTAAAATAGAGGAGTAGAATATCTTATTTTCAATCTATTAGAGAAAAAGGGGACTAAAGAAAGCTTGATAAGTCTCATAGAAAGTGACAAAGAAGAAAAGAAGAAGAAAGTTCACACTTGGATTTAAAAATAAATGAGCTCTGGCCGGTGTCGCTCAGTGGGTTGGAGCATCATCCCACGGACTGAAAGGTCACGGGTTCGATTCCTGGTCAGGGGACATACCCAAGTTGTGGGTTCACAACTCTGGTTCTATTTTGCCCCTATCGGGGCGAGAGGGCAACCAATTGATGTTTCTCTCTCCCTGACTCTCCTTTCCCCTCTCTCTAAAAGCAATGAAAAAAGTGTCCTCAAGTGAGGATTGAAAAAAAATGAAACAGTGAGGAAGCGGGTCATGGAACTAAAAGGGTGCTGTGGCAGCTGTTGCTAGTTCAAGTCCGAGTAGAACAGCAGGGCAGTCAGGCTGCTAGCCCTGAAGTGCAGGGTCCTCGCCTTTCTGAGATGTGTGTTTCTCCACTTCTCCTTTGTAATCAAAGCCGACTGCCGACTACAAAGAAAAGGAGGGAGAATTGGTTAGAGTCGAAGCTGACGATTTCTCCCCTCTCACTGACCCTGACTCCCAGCTCAGCCCAGAGGTGCATTTACAGGGGCCCAGGGGGGCTAATGTAGGAACAGAGAGCACCCAGACAGGCTGGCGTAGAGGCGGTGTGCCACAAATCAGTGAGCTTGGGCTCTGGACACCCCACCTCCCCCACTGACAGTTGTTTAACTTTAGGCGTGTCCTTTAATATTTGAGCCTCAGTCTTTTTAAATACAATAGGTATACCTCTCTCATTAACACCAACTGTAAAACGGAAGAAATGATCCCTCTTCAGTTGGGACACTGTGAGAACTATATGAGGCAAGGTGTAGAAGAGTGTTTTCATTGGGTTACTCCGGAAGTTTAGGGCTTTCCCTTCTAACTCGCACGAAACTAAAATGAGATAAAGTGCCTTGTAAATTAGAAAGGTATGATGCACATGTAAGAGATAGTATCCTGTTCCAAATTAATTAGGCCATGCCTCTTTTCCTTCCTTGAACACAGATGTGGATCTTGGTGGGGTGAAAAGCAGCCAGGAGAGTCTGGATCCTAGCTGCTCGCAGGACCGGACATAAGTATTGGCCAATACACGGAGCTTCATCTCCAACTGGCTCAGTAACCAGGGGTCTCTAAGTCAGTCTAGGTTTTGCATCTTAAGAGCTATTAGTATGCATTGTCACTTGGTTTACAAGACACACTGATTGGTTAGATGATTCAGTGTGTGGCCACGAGGCAGAAGGTGAAAGCAAGAACAGTGAAACATTAGGCAAAGGCAGGAGGGGGCCAGGATGGAAGAAAAATTCCATCTCAACATGCTCCATATTCCATTATGGGCTTAAAAAATTACCCTCTGCATATTCCCATTCCTTTATAGTATGTTTCTAACTTTTCTGGTGTTTTTCCCCCTAAATGAAATAACATCTAACAATTAGCTTTAATGGTTCAGGCCCACATAATAAGCAACTGAAGATTAAAAAAGAATCTCGGCTAGCTATGCAGGAACTGTCCCCTTTGTGTGTAGCTGCAGGGGAACACACTGTTCTGCCTCTAAAAAGAGAGACCCAAGAAGTGGACCTACTAAGGCCCGAAACTGAGGGCATCAGTGACTTGTCACTTGCACTCTCGTGACCACTCTGTCATCTGTAATCACACTGTCCTTTTTCCCTTTCTTCAAAATTACTTTTTTTTTTTTTGGTACGAAAGAGTCTTTAAACACCTGGACTTCAGGGATTTAGTGCCAAATAATGTGAAAAGTAACCTTTACTTTCTAAAATCATTGTAACCCTAATTAGTTGTTTTACTTGATTATTTGCTGCCATGGTAACAACATTTAAGCTGACATCTCTGTTTTCCTGAAAGGCATAAATATTTACAAGGTTTTGATGTTTCAGGGGCTTTGGAATTTCCCTCTTCTCTCTTCCTATGTACAGGTATAACAAATATCAGGGGATTGGGGGATTCCTTATTCAAGCGGAGTTTGAGAGTCTTTGTCTCATTTAAATCAATGCCTTTCAGCTCAGCATGTGGCCTCCAACAGTGACACCAAGGACCTTGCTGAGGGAGGTCACAGGATCTATCCTCATGATGGAGCCTTCTTGAGTCCACTGCCCTGTTTTTCACAGGAGAAGCTCAGACCCACGTTCAAGGGGGAGTGTTGGCGAGTCCCACATGATCTGAGCTGGGTGATGCGGGGAAGAGAGTTGTCACTTACCTTGTCTGCTCTGTCCTTCTCAACTCCGTATTTGCCCCCAAAGCCTCTGGCAGAATCCGTCTGAGAAGAGTGCTTGTCCAGCTCAGCAACATACTCATGGCCCACGGCACTCTGAGAAAAATCAAGGACGGAATGAGTGACAAGATAAAAATGACCATAAAGAGATAAAATAATGCAGAGATGGGATGGGATGTGAGAATACAAGAAATTCCCTCCTGGGTCGGACTCATTTCTGACTGCGGCGCCAAGGAACACGTGATGGGAGAGCAAGGTGACTTCTGGAGCCTCGCCGTCCTGATTCTTCCCTAATACCATAGAAAATGCATCGTTCAGGAAACCCCCATAGGACAGGCTGGGAACCAGAAGGACAGAGAGGAGGAAGACAGAGCTGTGGTTAAACCAGAAACCAGAGAGGGCTAACACAGGGCTTTGTGTGTTGAAATAGAAAGGAGGGTCCTTACTGGGGAGAGACCAAAGGGGACCGACTGGATGCCTTAGTCAGGACTGAACATTCACATCCACAGCCAGGCACTTTTGTTCTGAATCCTTTCTCCTGTATGACCCTCAAAGTTCAGAAGTGCCACCTGAGCCCTAATACTTCGCAGGGACTGACTCTTCATACCGAAGGAGGTTGGTGGACAATACTGTGAGTAGTCCAAGATGGCATGTAACTTCAATCTTTTCTATTCCCCTCCACTTTTTATGATGCCATCTACTGGTTTATTTTCTATTTGGTTTTAAAAGTTAGGTCTCTTCTGATATTTAGATATGGATGCTTAACAATTTGAGAATTAAGCAATGCTTCAAACCAAATAATGATGTCTTGCAGAGTCTCAGCTAAGAAGAAGTTAGAAACTTCTTCTTCCTCCTGTATCTCCAATCCCATGCTGGGATAAGCAGCATCAGCACAGAGGCCGACTGAAGCACGGCCCCCAACAGCTCCTGGGAACTGGCTTTGCAATATTTAGGGATATGTGTGGGTCCATTTTGCTTGCTGAATTTAAGAATAAATGACTGCTTCCTTCCTAGGAATTGCATGGGAGAATGCAATGCCTACACTGTACTCTACACAGTGACAAAGCAAAAGGCCTCTAAGGTTGAACTAAAAGCTTTCATTGGCTTTTTTCTTCTCCTTGAAGGTAAACCTTTTTTCTTTAGGAGTATATCTATCTTTGAGGTTAGGAAGGTCAAAGGAAAACATAATTCAATATACAAGCATCCTTTTATCATACTGTTACAGCATCTAATGGATAAAATAAAAAATATTCATATTTGAGGGCTTCTCATAGATAAATTCACATCGATATTTTTCACATCTATGTACATACCATAGAATGTATGGTATACACATAAAAACACTAAATATACAATAAAGAAAATAAGAGAAGTTGAAACAGACATAACACACAAACGTTTAAAAGCAGCACATGATTTTAAAATACATTTTTCCCTTCTGTACCTATATCCTCAGTGTAGGAGTTACAGTGTGGCTGCGCCTACCATATGCTTGGCTTCCATTTTCCACTATATTTTACGTGTTTACATAGGGAAAAAATAATACAAATAATACATGGACATTCTATTTTAAAGCCCAAATAAATATTGTACTTTGAACAAGTTTTAAATCATAAAACCAACAGATGAATGACTCTGTCTTTTTTTAAAGCAAGTATCTCCCTTTCAACTCACCTTGTCCATTCGGTCTTTTTCCACCCCAAACCGACCGCCGTAGCCATGGGATGCTTTGGGCCCCGATTCCATCTCCTTCTTCTTGAGCGTATCATGCTCTTCCGACACTTTGTTCCTAAGCTGGTGGATGCTGGAAGTAACCACATGATAGAGACTCATCTAGCGTGGGGAAGTCAACAAACCCTCCTTCCCAGAAAAACGGAAATCTTGAGGTGTGTTCTGTTTAGTTTTAGCAACAGCCTGAGCCCCCAAAGTATATCACAGCTGGGTCTGGGGGTGAGAGATTGGTGTGGTCTGCATACCATAGCCCGATTCTTTCCACAAGCCAGTAGTATTTTCTCTAGGCTGTTACTTTGCTTACCAAATGACCTGCTGATATTTGGTTCCTTTTTTCATGTTCCCAAATATTAGAGCACAATGATAGCCATGTCCTAGTAACTGGGGAATGATTTTCCTTTCTGAATGGGTTTGCTTTCTAGCACTTAGGCTCTCTATCTCAAGAAGCACAAAATATTCATATACACTTTTATCTACACAATCTAGTCTCAGGAGTCTAGCTTAAGAAAGCAATTTTAAATACGGAAAAGCTTAATGTCTAATGACATTCACTGAACCATTGTAGATAGTAATAATAGCAAGGACCAAGAAACAACTAAAATGGCCAATAACTGAAGAATAGTTAAGTAAACTGCAATATTATCTTTCAATAGCATACTAGGACGTCACTTCAAATGATGGTTATGGAAAATGTGGCACTGGGAAATGTATCTACATATTAAGTATGTTGTGTATTTTCTTGTCAAAAATGAATGTTCATCATCCTTATCCACAAATCTGGGGAGAACTGATAACTAATAAAAACTAATTAATACAATTCAGTGTTACCCCTAACTGTTGCACCACTTTGAGGCTCCGTTAACCTTGATTTGGGACCCGTCCGTCACTAAGAGAATGTGACACAAAAACCAGGCGTTCTCCTTACTTCACTTCCGTCCTTACCATGACAGTAGAGCACCTGTACACACCTGTTTGGTCTGAAGATACAAAGCGATAGCTCAGCAACAGCACCAGCGCCACCGAGTGACCATCAGGACTGACACTTGGACACATACAAAGGCCCCTGGGGATTCTTGGAAACATTTGGGCAAGAGAACTCTAAATAAAGTCATTGACTTCCTACAGCAAGAAATGAATGTTTAGGGAACTGAGATAGTGATGTTCCTGGAACTTCACTAGCTCAGGTGGCAGGTAGAGTGGCCATTTCACAGCAGAAATTCTCCTCTTTCGTGGAAGGACAGATCCATCTGGTGGCCTTGGAGGATAAGCCCACCAAAAGCCTTTTAAAAAAGCCTTCTCAGCTTTAGACCTGGTTAATTTTAGAAAGCTGGCTTTGAACCAGATGAAATTAAACTAAGTGCTGGAAGAACTCTCTGTCCCCATGCCTGTGCTAACCCCTCTGGCAGCAGTGAAGGCAGAGATCCTGTGTTGCTAGTTCAACACCACCAACACTTGAGAACCGTCTGTGTCACAGAAGGTATTGGTTCCAAGCACACGTGAATGACTGACACTTCCCAACCAACATACGCAGATGAAAAATGAAGAAAATGGGGCTAAACATTACTTTTAAATGTGAAAAGCCTGGAAAGTTTTAATGAGTCCACTGGTTGTTACATGGACCATCACTATATTATAGTTGAAAAAAGTTTTCAAAATGGATTAGAAAATGAGATTCAGAAATACCACCTAAGGGATGACAGCAAGGTTGGTCAGAGGATTATGCCAATTATAATATATTTGAATGAAAATGTTGGGGCCAAAGAAGACCAACTTCTTATCAAATTCTCTAGAATATAGTTGAAGCCACTTTAAATAAGTCCTAGTTATATTGGTCCTTCATTCGATAAATATTAATTAACTATTTATTAAACTTTTGAGTGTGAGACATGGTTAGGCCCTGAGGACACAAAGATGATTGGTGTAAGGCACAGGTGGCAAACACAAGACCTGCAGGCCAAATCCCGCCCTTCACCTTGTTTCTACCAGGCGGCAGCGCCGAGCTCCTTGCCCCTAGTTAAGGAGTAGTTACATGTAGACAGTCCTAAAGTTACATTCGGCCCTTTGAAGGCAACCACGAAACTGATGTGGCCCCCGGGAAAATGAGTTTGACAACTCTGGTGTATGGAGACAGTGGTCAGATGGAAGAGAAAGAAAAGAAAACAAAAAGTTACAATTCAATGTGCTTAGTGGCATACCTAAGAAACTTTTGACACGTTAACTCTCAGATGCTTTTTTAAAAATACTTCAGGACTGTTAAAGCAATGCAGTTTATGGAAACCAAGTGACGTTCAGGGCCTCAGAAAGGAGCTAAGAAAAGGAACAGATCTTGTTTTTATAACAAAAATAAAAGCACAAAGATGAGTAATTCAGACTATAAAATTTTACTGCAAACAAAAATCCTAAAGAATCTACAAAAAAAGAAAAAGTTGCTACTAGAACCAGTATGTGCATTTGGCAAGGTCTCAGGATGCAAGGTCAT
>VMDR010002150.1:82475-99443 GCA_007922815.1 Macrotus californicus
TAAAGGTAAATGCTAAAATTATAAATATTTTAGAAAAAAACATAGAAGAAAATTTTCGTCATTTTGAAATACACAAAAATTACTTAGGCACATAAAGCACTAACCATAACAATTTCTTATAAACTAGACTTCAGAATTAATATCTTCTGATCTTCAAAAGAAACCATTAATAAAATGAAAAAGTGAGTTACACTCTGGATTAAATATTTGTACAACACATTATTTCACAAAAGACTTGTATCCAGAATATATAAAGAACTCTTAAAACAATAAAAATACAAACAAGCCACTTTAAAGGTGAGAAAAAAGATTTGAACAGACACCAAAATGAAGGCATAAAGATAAGTGAATGGCACTTGAAAAGACGCTCAATAAAATTACTCATCAGAAAAATACAAACTAAAATCACCACATATCCACAAGAGAGGCTACAATTAAAAATACTAACAGACTAAGTGTAAACAAGGATGTGGGACAATTAAAAACCACACATTATTGGGAGGAATGAAAAATGGTATTAATAAATTACTATCAGGAAATAATTTGTTAGGGCAGACTTCTGGTCAAGGTGACAGCACAGGTAAACATAGCTTGCATTGTTGTAAACCACATTGAAGTTACAACTAAATTATGGGACAACCATCAATCAGAAACATCAGAAATCGAGTTGAATGGAAGTCTGACAACTACAGAATTAAAGAAACTGCATCCATCCACACTGGTAGGAGGGGTGCAGCTGCAGAACGGGCTGGTCCCGCTCCCATGTGTGGTGGATAATAATTCGGGAGGGATAACTTGGGAGCAAGGAGCCCCAGCCCACGGTTCCAAAGCCAGGAAGACAAGCCCCTATACCTTCTGGCTTCAAAAGCCAGGGAGATTTAGTTGGTAGCACAAACTGCTGGAGTCCCAACCACTACCTCTTAAAGAACCCACACACAGACTTATTCAGACTCACTCCCTTTGAGGTCCAGCACTGGGGTAGCAGACTGAAAGACACCAGTGGCATAGAGGGGGAACAAAGTGCCTGGCATCAAGGTGAGAGCTGGGGGACAGCTTTCTCCCAGACAGAAAGGCAGGCAGAAGCATTGTCCCTTTTTTGAACCTTCCCCCAATAGAGCCACAGAGCCAGCAGGCTGGTGCCATATCTGAGACTACACCAACCTGGATAACACTGTTTGTCCTGCCCTGGAGATCCCCTGAGACTCTGTCCCACCAACTTATGGGCCCACCCAAGCTGTTAACAGAGACTTTTTCATATGAATGGCTGGCCTTGGCTCATGCTTTACAACTTCCTAAATCCTCTCAAACAAGCAACAGCTGGCCTCAGTGAGCCCCAGCCCCCATACCTCTTGCTAAGTGGCCCCAGGCCCAACACTAGCAGCAGCCAGCCTAGGTTCACTGCTGGGCTTTACTTGGGAATCGCCACGCCCAGCACAAGTAGCAGCCTTCTCAGATTGCTTTATGGCTCAGGGCAGCCTGAGGCAAAACACAGGTGGGGGCTGACCTTGGCCTCAACACCCAGGAAATTCCAGCGCTTGTGCACCCAGTGGACAGTTACAGACCATATCGGAGCTCCATGTCCATGATGCTGCGCTGCTGATCCTCCACGGAGGGTGGAGGTTGGTGGTCAGTGGTCACAGCCAGTTTTTGCACCTGACTGGCCTGGGTAAATCCCTCTCATTGACCTGCCAACAGCAATCAAGGCTCAAGTACAAGAGGTGGGTGTATTCAGCCCACATGGAGGGCACACTTCAAGCACCCAGCTTGGACTGGGGAGGCTGTACCCTTGGACCCTAGAGGACACCTACTATGTGAGGCCATGTTACCAAGACAGGGAGTCATAGCAGCTCTAGCTATAGAAACAAACACAGAGAGGCTACCAAAATGAGAAGATGAAAGAAACATGACCCAAATAAAAGAACAGATCAAAACTCCAGAAAAAGAGCTAAACAAAATGGAGATAAGCAATCTATCAGATGGCAGAGTTGAAAACACTGGTTATAAGGATGCTCAAGGAACTTAGTGAGGACCTCAACAGCAAAAAAAGATCCAATCAGAAACAAAGAATAAACTAATTGAAAAAAAGAACAATTTACAGGGAAACAAGAGTAGAGTGGAAATAGCTGAGAATCTAATCAATGATTTAGAACATAAGGAAGAAAAAAACAAGCATTCAGAACAAGAAGAAAAAAGAATCCAAGAAAGCAAGGATAGCGTAAGCAGCCTCTGGGACAACTTCAAGCATTCCAACATTCACATCATAGGGATGCCAGAAGGAGAAGAGAAAGAGCAAGAGATTGGAAATCTATTTGAAAAAATAATGAAAGAAAACTTCCATAATTTGGCAAAGGAAATAGACATGCAAGTCCAGGAAGCACTCAGAGTCCTAAACAAGATGAATGCAAAGAGGCCCACTCCAAGACACAGAATAATTATAATGCCAAAGGTTAAAGATAAAGAGAGAATCTTAAAAGCAGCAGAGAAAAGGAGTTAGTGACCTACAGGGGAGTTCCCATAAGACTGTCAGTGGATTTCTCGAAAGAAATGTTGCAGGCTAGGAGAGATTGGCAAGAAATATTCAAAGTCATGAAAAGCAGGGACCTACAGCCAAGATTGCTCTACCCAGCAAAGATATCATTTAGAATTGAAGGGCAGTTCAAGAGCTTCCCAAACAAGAAAAAAACTGAAGGAGTTCATCCTCACCAAACCATTATTATATGAAATGTTAAAGAAATTTATTTAAGAAAAAGAAGATAAAAAAGATGAGATGGGGGTCAGGGGGATGCATGAAGAGGTAAGGGGATTAAGAAGTACAAAGAGGTAGTTACAGAATAGCCATGGGATGTAAAGTACAGTGTAGGAAATGAAGTAGCCAAAGAACTTTTTACACATGACCCATGGACATGAATGATGGTATGGGGATTGCCTGAGGTACTGGGGAGTGCTGGGTGAAGGGGAAGAAAGAGGGAAAGATTGGGATAACTGTAATAGCATAATCAGTAAAATATAATTTTAAAAAATTGAGAAAGTAAATAATTTGTTAGTCTTAAAAAGTTAAACACAAACTTAATATATGAATCAGCAATTCCACTCCTAGATATTTCCCAAAAGAAATGAAAACATATGTCAATGAAAAGATCTGAGCCCAAATGTTCAGGACAGCTTTCTTTGTCGTAGTCCTAAGCTGTCAACAGCCTAAATGTTCACCAACAGGGTAACAGGTAAAACAAATTGTGGTATATCCATACAATTGGACACTACTTGGCAATAATAAAGAACCACAGACTGATACACAGAAGACCATGGATAGATCTCAAAAACATTATGCTGAACCCAAGAAGTCAGAGACAAAAGAAAAATGTCATATTATTCCATTACATGACACTGTAAGACAGGCAAAGGTAATCAGTAGTGATAAGAGGCAGATCAGTGTCTACCTCCATCCAGGAGAGGGAATTGGGAGTACAAATGGGCAAGAGTGACAAGAAGAAGATAGAGAGAGGGGCAATGACCCGAGAAAACCAGGCAGTTCCTAGTAAACACCAGGCTGTTTGGAGCTGCCTGGCCCAGGACTCCTTTATACAATAGATGAGGGATAGGATCATTTGAGTTATTCACCTAATCATGAAACCAATCCCCAAGCTAAATTTATTTTAGGCAGACCTAAAAAGAAAGATCATGGTGTGGGGGAAGGTAATGAGATTAGCGTGAACCACAATCATTTCCTTTTCCTGCTTTGAGTCATCTCAGTTCTACGGCTACTGTTTTCTCTAACTTCTCCTTCTGTCCCAAGGACCTCAGTGATTACCATCTGATCTTAAGGACTGGCTGAGCCCACACTAGCCAGAGAGAATCTTAGAGGACTCACTGCTGGAAGGCCCTCTAGAGGTCTTTTCGATTCCAATGGGAAAACTGAGAATATGAAAAGAGCAGTGACTTGTGCCGGGTCACCTGGCTGGTCACTTTTTTAAACCTTGGTAGTGTAGATAAATGAGAGGGGAGTAGGTTTTGTATAAATATCTCCACTATTTATTCTATCATATGTGGAGCCAGTAAGGCTAAGAAAGGAACATGTGGGGTCACCAAATTTTACAACTCCGAGGGTCTCCAGTCATCGTAACGTAGGCACTGGATTATGCCACACGACAGTCCATGTAGACAGCACTTAGGAAGAAAGAAGATTGTCTTCTGTTTATATGTTTATGTTAGGTTTTTAGAAAGAGAATCTGATTAAAATCTATATTAACAAAAAAGAGAAATAACATTGAGCTGCCAAGAGGCACTGAGTACTGCTCTAGACATCAGGACATATTAGCCCATTGAGTTCTGCAGAGCAGCTATTATTATCCTCATCTAACAAACAAATAAGCTGAGATTCAGAGAGGTTATATGTCTAAATTCACATCGCTGGTAATGGAAGAGCTGTGAATGCACACTCAAGCTCTGGCCATAAGGTCATGGCAGGAATTTAGGAGTCTTCCTTAAAATATTCTACTACTATGCGTGAGACAGGCACTGGGAGGGAAAAGGTACAAGAAGGTTTGTGTCCTAATCTTAATAATTATCAGGATACCAAGGCTGAGTGGCCTTTACTCAGAAAAGAAAAAGCGTCTTTTTTGGGGGGGGGATCGTTGAGCCTACGGAGGGCACAAAGAAGCTTTCTGCATGACCCTGATTCATTTTTTTCATCTCCCAACTGCTGCCAGAACTGCGTGGTTTAAGAGTGATATTCATTACAATGACTTAAGATAAACCATTTATGTCTGGTTAAACAACAATACATAGAACTCAATATTATCAAATTGTATAAAAATATGCCAAGTTTTCATAGTGTGTTGCTGTGCAAGGCGGCCATCCACTGGCATGTTTTAAATCTAGGGGGAAAAGGTTAAAAACACTGCTGTTACAGTGCAGGGCGGGGAGGGGGGGGTGGAAAAATGGAGCTTAAAGTTGTGTTAGTTTTGCAAATTTGTGTGTAGTTGTCAATTTTTGCTCCTGTTTTACTGTTTATAGTGTCTACCTTGC
Organism: Macrotus californicus; assembly: GCA_007922815.1. Taxonomy (NCBI): domain Eukaryota; kingdom Metazoa; phylum Chordata; class Mammalia; order Chiroptera; family Phyllostomidae; genus Macrotus; species Macrotus californicus. The sequence continues at coordinate 87,501 of VMDR010002150.1, forward strand.
TGCTAAAATTGGACATTCTGATACTATCCAAAGTAGGCAGCCCTGGTTAAATGATCCTGAATAACCCAGGAAAGAGAAAAAGGACTCTCTCAATCTGACCATACAATGTAACCCACAGAAACCCTGATATCTAGACATGTCTGTAAGGACCTTCTCTCTCTATAGTATCAGTTTTTTGTTTTGCCTTTTTTAAATAAAAGATTGGGTTATTATCTTTAGGACCCCTAAACAACAGGACTAAAATAGTTTGAATCAACAAGTTCCCAAGTGTCACATTTCTTCATATCACTTTTCATAGCTTCCAGCTTCTATCAAGTAGCCAAAAACATGTTTTTGTTTTAAAAATAATTCAGACTGGGTGTTGGACCTGATATCGTTCTCTTTTACAATACTTATTCTGAGTGCTTTCCCTGGACATCTCACTAAATCCTCTGTGGCCCACCTGAAACCACCCTACATTCTAGGCATACATTTACATTTATGTGGATGGATGGATGGATGGATGGTTGGATGGATGGATGGATGGATGGATGGATGAATGGATAGATAGATAGATAGATAGATAGAGTGTGATATAATCTCAGCATGAGCCACTTCCTTTCTGAATCTCTTATAATAGACCCACTTGGGGAAACAGCATAGTTGTTAGAAAGAAAAGAGTAATAATAGGGTTGGGGAGATAAGAGCAGAGACATGAAACAGAAGTACACAATGACGTACACACATAGGAACACACAGGGACAGATTCAAGAAAAAATGGGAGTGGTGAACACACAATACAGTGTAAAGAGGATGTATTATAGAATTTTGTACCTGAAACCTCAGTAATTTTTTTAAAGACTTTATTTATTTATTTTTAGAGAGATGGGAAGGGAGGGAGAAAGGGAGGGAAACGTCAATGTGTGACAGATACATTGACCGGTTGCCTCTCACACAACCCCAATTAGGGACCTGGCCCGAAACCCAGGCATGTGCTCTGACTGGGAATTGAACTGGTGACCCTTTGGTTCGCAGGCCGGCACTCAGTCCACTGAACTACACCAGCCAGGGTGAAACCTGGGTAATTTTGTTAACCAATGTCAACCCAATAAATTTTTAAAGAAAGAAAAAGACCACAAAGACTCATAGACACAAACTAGCTTCTTTCTTTCCTTCCTCCCTGAGTCTCCAGAGTTTTCCTTGGGCTGTTCCCACACTCCTTTCCCACTCCCCAGTCCATTTGGCACCTACTTGATATGCTCTGTGCGTCCAGAGCCCTCGATGGTCTTGGCTCCCCACCGTTGCTCCTTCTCAGAGATGTCATTCTGCAAAAGACAGCACTCAGCAGTAAGTGATGGCAAGGGATGTGCTGCACAGAGAGGGGCCAGGCAGCTGACTCACATGCCCTCCGTGTCCCCTGTATCTGCTGCCCCCTTCAGTCAGATGCCTCCGTGTGTGCCCGCCTGGCCCCCATGTTAAATCAAACTGGTGAGCTCTGAAATCTCCCTTCCCACTACATCCTCATATGTTCCCCTTCAGGTCTCCTGCGACTTCAGAATCCCCCCAAATTACAAATGTCCAGCCCAAATCCTGGCTCATAGGCCAAAAAGACCCAGAATAACCTGCTCCTTCAGCATAGTCTGTGGAAGCCCATCAATCACAATGTCAAACTCCTCTCTCCTTCTCTCCAGTCTCCTCTCCTCAACATCAAATGTCATGTGTGCCCCACTCATTACAGCCCGTTCCTTCATGAGGGCTCCCGGCCCCAGACTGGTGTTTTTCTAAGCCCCGCCCCCCCCACCCCGCAAAGGCTACAGAGTGGCCCAGATGCCTCCTCTTCACCTTTCATTGTCCAAGCAAAGCCATTTCCAAACTCACCACAAAGTCAGGGTCTGTGTCCCAGTCATCACCCTGGGTCTCCACAGAAACAGACACATCATGCCCTACTACAGACTTCCACATCTGAGGGTAAGAGAAGATGGCAATTAATTAGAGGGGGAAAATCAAGACGAGGGAAACAAGAATGCTGAAGTCAATGAGATAGCAGCTTATGTTTCCTGCCACTTTTTGTTAGAAGATCATAGAAGCTGAGGCACAGCAGATGGGAGTTTTAGGAAGCTGCCTCAGGGGATTTACTTACAAACTAACATGGCCTGGGCACACTTGAGTCTGGAGAGAAGTCATTATGGGTGTAGGTAACACCAAATAACCGGCCGTCAAAAGTGCTGAGATCATTCATTTGCCAACAGACCAGTCAGGCAGTGGCTTGAAGTGGTAATCGAGGGGTGCTGGAATATCGCTAGAATTATAGCACCACTTCACTCAGGTTTCTACTTATGACTCTTTTTATAGCTATCAAAATATATAGCTCTTGATAGAGTGAACATCTACATGCCTCTCTACAGCTGGCTTAACTCTATTAAGCAATTTTCTACCCCCTAGTGTAAGTGCTATCCCACCCCCACTCAGACCAGCCACTGACCAGAGGCATGAGGTCAGTAGGGCTGTAACTCCTGCACTGGGCAAGGCATGGGGCAGCATTATTTGCCAAGAATAAGTCACTTACTCTTCCATTTTTAAAAACAGGTCAATTATATTTTGAAAACAGATAACTGATGCAAAAATAGCATGTAATAAATCCCTCATTTTGAACATTAGAAGTTATGTTTTTATTAGCTAAACGAATGATAAAGGACTGCTTAGAGAACACCAGTGTGAAGGAGTACCAAACTGTTGTTCTGCGGGGGCATCCCCAGTGTTTCCACTGGCCCTGGCAATCGTGCATGAGGAGCTGCACACTTGCTCTGCATCTGTGGGTTCCCGGATCTTGGTGGGAAGAGGAAACAGGCAATGCTCATCTGCTCTGATGGCCACTGAGACTTCGTGTCCCTGATACCATTTGTTAGCTGGCACCTCCCCTGCCCATCCCTCCCTGCTCAGAATCCTCATCCCACTGGTGTCTTTCCCATGTTCTTCACTGTCTCTTAAAGGAATCCCTCTTAAAACCACTCCTGGGACAATGCAGCACCGCCACCCAGGCCCTTAGGCTCTCTGTTTCCTCTCCAGTTGAAAACTCCTTTTCCATGCTCCTAGAAAAATGCCGTGGAGCCCTGGCTGGTGTGGCTCAGTGGATTGAGTGCTGGCCTGTGAACCAAAGAGTCACTGGTTCAATTCCCAGTCAGGGCACATGTCTGGGTTGTAGGCCAGGTTCCTAGTAGGGGGTGTGAGAGAAGTAACCACGCATTGATGTTTCTCTCCGTCTCTTTCTCCCTCCCTTCCCCTCTCTCCAAAAATAAATGAATAAAATTAATAATGATAAATGCCCTTGTAAGGCAACAATTATAGTTGGGGGGAGGGAAGGTAGACAAGGCCTAGGTCCTGGCTCCTGGACTGCTCTGCAATAAGAGGACTTCACACAGAAATCTGGAAAGGAGACATTTCTGAACTATTCATGAGCAATCAGAAAGCAAGGCAGACTGATGGTCCTATTCTCTTTCCTGCTCTTCCTCCAAGGCCTCAACCTGACTCTCCCATAAATCTCCCATCCTCGTGTGTTTTTGAAACTAAGAGAAGTTTCTGACACAAAGACAACTGAATATCCTTGAGCTACTGGCCAGAAATAGGGAAACCAAGACATACTATCTAGAGGTGAGAGACCAGAGAGTAACTTGGTGAGGCATGGTGCCCAGAACATCAGGTGCCACCCAGGGCCCCATCGTAAGGCTGCCTTATAGCATCAATAAAGTACATAGACAGCGAGTCAGAGGATCATCTAGCTCTATTACTAAGCCCCTGTAGGAACATAGGTAAGGGAATCAACAAAGAATACATACTTATTTGCCAGGTACCAGGGTAGGCCATTCACAAATGTTAAATAATTTGGCAAATCATTGAATGTCTCAGATGCTCAGTTTCCCCCAGTGGAAAAATAGATAAAGAGGTTAACCTAGTTAATCTGTTACTCCATTTCCTCTACTTCTACATTCTGGGATTCTGTGATCATACAATCACAGAAACCAGCCCTAGTCACACCATCATCCTATTTGGTCTCCATCATCTCTTGGTTCTCAGCTCTGGTGCACTTGGGCAACTACTTCCTGAGCTATTACGTCATTTATGTGAATTGTGTCTCCCTGCTAAATCACACACTCTCCAAGAGCAGAGACTTAGTCTTTACCTCCTGAGGCCCTCCTCCCAACTCAGTGCCTGGGAGCAACCGGTCTTAAGAGAGCGTTGTAGACTCTGCAGAAACCAGGGGTTCTGGAATGGATGGCTGCTGGATCTTGTTCCCTGGGCTCCAGCCACCCACTTCTCTTTCCATCCTAATACCCATTGTCCACAACCACGCCCACACAGACCTTCTGGCCATAAAAGGTTAAAAGCCTACTAGCAGTGACTTCATCTCTCAACAAGGAGTTAAGAGCTAGGTAGGTTCCTCTGACCTCAACTCGTGCGTTGTGCTCCCTTTCCCACTGCTCAGAGTACTCACCTCCAACAGTGCGAGTGTCTGAGCTAAGTCCCCTGCTCCTCACGTCGACACTTGGCTCCTTCTCTGGCTGCTGCCACTTCTGAGCGAGAAAATGAGCTGCTGCTTCAGTTCCGTATTCAGGTTTTCTGTCATTTCCTGCCACGGTGTCCTCGCAGCTACTTCCTGAAGTTTGAGTCAGTTACTTCTGCTTAGGCACTTAAAACACAAAAAGGACTAAAGGCTTCATCTTTTGCAAGACGTTGAAGGTCATAGGGAAGTTAAAAAAAAAAAAGCTCTTACTCTCAGAGTTTATAGCTGGCCAGGGAAGCAAAACATTCAACCAAAACAGAACTTGTGTTCTAAATATGCGGGCGGTTGCATGTGTAACGGAACGTAGACAGTTTGGTAATGGCTGAAGTAATCAAGAAAGGCTTAATGGGAAAAGTAATTTTTATGCAGACCTTGGAGGGTAAGATTAAACAGAAACTCACTTTTTCATTGCCCACAGCACTTAAAACTGGGGTTTGCACATAGTAGGCGTTCAAATAAATATGGATCAATGGCATGATGAAAGGGAACAAGTCACAGAGGAAAGGCAAGACATGGAGGGAGAAAAATTCATCGTTTAGGAGACAGGAGTCTGAGCTAACTCAGACAGAGCTGAGTCCTAGGAGGAAGACGTCTGGAAGAACTAGGTGGTACCAGATGATGGGAGGTCTGTGGCATTTTGTACTTCTGTTCACCAAGATTTGCTGTCCCTTCCTTCCTTCCCTCTTAAAGTCAGACTTGTTCAGGGAACTTGTTCTGACCAGTGAAACGTGAGTGACTAAATACTGGGCTGGCCAAAAAGTCCGCATGGTTTTTCCCATAAAGTGAAAGATAGTTTTCATTTTCACCAATAACTTTATTGATTTGGATGTTTTGAGTATGTCAGCTCTCTCCCACGTGGTATAACATTGATTGTTCTCAATTAATGTCTTGATTTGTTCGCTGTCAACTTCAGATCTACCTGACTGTGGAGCATCGTCCAGCGAGAAATCTCCAGCACAAAACTTCGCAAACCACTTTTGACACATTTGATCAGTCACAGCACCTTCTTCATATTGCACAAACCTTTTTTTGCATTTTGGTTGCGATTCTACCTTTCTTGAAAAAACAAAGGATAATATGATGAAAATGTCCTGTATTTTCTTTCATCTTCAATATTAAAATGGCTATACAAAAATTCACTAATTTTTAAGTTTTTTTTAAACACACGCTAATATGACAAGTGTCACAATACAATCAAAACTGTCTTGAAAGAAGTGAAAGACAACTAAGCACAACTACAGCCATCTTTTTTGGCCAACCCAATACATCGCTTCGTGGTGGAGACTACAAGCCGAGCAAGCTCCGCCATGCTTTTGCTCAGTGCCCACCACCTGCAGCTCTGCAGGGTGGGCCCATTCTCAGCTGGGCAGCGAGAGGTCCCCAAATGAGAACAGCAACACTCAGTCTATTGTGTGAGGAAGCTGGAGCCTGACTACAAAATAATCCTTTGTTATTTTAGCTACTGAAAATTAGAGGGTGTTGTCACTGTATCTGACCTAGCCTCTCCTAATCTTGATTGAGGTACAGTTGCGACCTGATTTGCTCAGTCGTGAGCGCCCCAGTAGTCAAGCAGAGAGTGGGTGTCTAGTCTAAGATACAGAGGAGGGGATTTCTGCATTAGGAATAAGTAAGATTTCAATCACTTCCAGATCTAAGGATTCTGTGTCTGAGGGGATTTTTATTTAGAGCTCCCCTACTTCACAACCTATTTATTGTGGCAGCACCTAAGTAATTTTAAGGATTAGTAAATCTGGAGGAGAAAAGAAATCTTAGATCATTTGGAATCCTAATTCAGTGTTGAATATAGGAATGATCCGGCAAGATACATCATCCAGATTTTTTGGAGAAACCACAAAATTTAAAGGTGACACCAAGAAAAATTATTTCTCCTTAGCAAATGTCCCAAGTTCATTCCCAATGAGAGGCAGTGAGCTGCTGCACATGAAATAGCATGGGCTTTGAAGAGATAGACTTGATTAATTTATTGTATCTTGAGAAAGTGAGTCAGATTTCCCAAGCAGCAACTTAATATAAAAATATAATAAGGCCCATCCTGCTGCACCTTAGACTACCCTTTCCCCACTCCCACCCAGAGGGACCCTGTGGGGTCTCATGTTTTCAATATGCACCATAGAGTTCTCCCAGGCACAGGTGTAAACCTGCATGAATCTCACGCCTTAAAGCCCAACTTGTTTGGTTCAGACTCGGGATGAAATTTTCTTCACTTTACTTCCATCGGCCTGGCTGGGGTCTAGCTACTAAGCTGCAAGGACACACGTAGCCATTACTGATGTCGGTTGGTGAGAAAGTCTGAATGTGACTTACTCATTCCTGGCTACCCCACTCCCATGTCCCGTCTACCTTCTTGCCCTCGGCACACAACACATGTCCACACACACACACACACACACACACACCACCATTTTTCACTAAAAATAATTTTATTATTTTACAGTTATTCAGGAAGGTTCCTGGGTTGGGGTGACCAAGGCCTGGTCACCACAGAACCATTAGAGCATATCAGTCAGTTCACCAGTTTTCTCTCTCTGGGTGGTGAGAGCAAGCTGGGAGACATCATGTGCACGAGAAAACAGTAACAGCTAAGGGTTGAGGGTGGGGAGGTGAGGAATAGGCACAAGTGGAAATTGATTCTGCTGCATTCTCAGGCCTAGATTTAAATATTGTCTTTTCCATATTCTCCCTTCATTTTCCTTAGCTCCCTGTTACCACAGAGGGCAGATGAACATGAAATTGAGAAAGTGGAATAACTGTTACCAACAGCAAAGCAGCTTAGTACCTCAAGAGGCTGGGAGTGGTCCCGAGACCAGAAAGACCTCCCAAGCTGGGGGAGTCAATGCCTCACTAGGACTGGCTCCTAGTGTACAGTCATCAGGCCCACATCTGAGGCATATCCAGGTAACACAGAATGACAAGAATCTGAATCCCACTGCCTATAGCCACTTCTTCCTGCCTCCTAGTGAAAGGAAAGGCACGGGCCACTCAGTACCTTAGTCTACATGTGACCAAGGGCATAAGCAATGGGATCCTATCCTTACAGCTCAGGACCGTAATTTTACTCCAATGATGTCTGAACAGCCAGGGAAGGAGATGTTGTCCTCCTGCTGTGATCCAACAGCTGAAACCCGTGGAGAGTTCTTCAGACCCTGCGACCTACTCAGATATCCTGTGGCATAATATTCCCCAGAACTTTGTTATGGCGAGCCCACATTTCTCCTGAAGCAGGAGAAAATATAAGGTAACCAAAGGAAATAAAGTATCAATCAAAATGACAGAGGACTTCAGATTATTAGGTTTATTGGAGCCACCCTCCTGGCTGAAAACATCCCTCCGCATCTTTCACAGGACCACAAGCGATCAGGGCCTGACACAATCTGAACAAATCGGGAGCTCAGCGACCGAATATGGGGCCTCCTCAGACTGTGCAAGAACTTCTGGTCCTGGCAGTAGAAGAAAGCAGACCTGATGGTTCTTGCGGCTCCAACCTGGGCTCACACCCACTTCCGTTTTTGCAGGCACTTTCTGTGCAGTCTTGGAGAGAGGACCTGTAAGCGGGAAGACTACTCCACTGGAGCTGACGGTTTGGAGGTTAGAAATGAAGGAACTGCAAGTTCCGAGAGGAGAGTTCCAAAGGTGAGAACCAAGTTCACAGATGGCCTGTGAAACACAGAATGAGGAGGACGTGAACCATCAAAAAGTAGACAGCGGCTAGCAGAGGCACTCGGGTCCGGGAATAGCAGAGCGAACGCAGGACCCGCTTCCATCCAGCACCACTCCGTGACTGAAAGAAAAATCTGGAGGTCAGAGTTCTACCCTATAGAAATATGTTCTTTTTCTTCCTCCATCCCTGCAGGAAAGAGATACCCTGAAAGTCCCCTCAAAGTCGACAAACTGGCAAATCCTACCAGTTTCCTCCAATCTTCCTTATCTTTCCAGTCTTAGCCCCATTGCTTGCTCAGTGCCTGGAATTCCATATTCCTTCTCCTGACCCTTCACCTCAACACAGCCAGCCCTGGAGATAGTACAGTACCCTCTCTTTATCCACAGCCTTCTTCCCTTCTTACCCTTCGACAGCTGCTGCCTGTAAGGTCTATTAACAGTGCCTGCTCCTGAGTGCCACAGGAGCCAATGATAGGAGTCCGGGCAGAGTCCCATTCACTGTGCTCCAACCTGTGTTGAGAAAAACAGAGGAATGGCATTGGTCCACAGCATGTGAGGCGGATCCAGGGAGGTCACCCCACTCATCTTGCCCGATGATGTAGCACAAGGGACTTGCCACAAAGACTGGTTTCACATCCCTGTTCCCATGCAAGGAGAGCACAGGCAGACAGGTGTCTTTCAGCAGCAGTAAAAGGTGATAATGACTACCAGGACTGACTGGTACTGGGCCTAGGTAGGCAGTACTTAACTGGCTACCTCAATTTCCATTCTGCATTAGGGCCAAAGAGGGAACTGTGGAAGGGCTAAGCCTGGATTAATGTAGCTTGTGCACAGACTCAAGAGTCACCTGCACTATGCAGTTTCGAGTGGGCCTGGGACAGGTTAATCACACATGAGGAAAAGGTCTCCTCCAAAGGGTGGGGTTTCCAAGTCTGAGCAAGTCCAGAGCAAGGGGCAAAGAAAGAGCCATGGGTGCACTGGCTGAAAACACTCAGCAGAGACAGTAAGGCTCCGTGGATCCCCAGAGAGCCCACCCTCAAGGCTGCAGACCAAGGCCCAAATAAGTGATGAAAATGAAGAAGTAGTGAATGATATGGGTGGGCAAAAAAGGTATCTCAAGTAAGACCTGCTCACTGGGGCTGCCACCTCAATTTTACAAACCACTAATATCACAAATGGCACTCTCTGAGGGAAGAGGCAATATATGTAGTTGGCTCCCCCAAGCCCCCCAAACAATAAAAGTGCCTACTTTTAATGGTTTTTTTCCATGGAAAGAAACACCCAGCAGCAAAATAATTGTAGCCACTTTCTCTCACGTAGGGTGATTCTCTTGACTGGTGAGTTGGGAATAAGGAACTGTGGATATGCAGCTCTGTCCTTCCAAATCACACTTGGAGCAAACTTCCCATAAGAGGCACAATTGGCTGTGATGTTCTAATTTTGTAAGAGTGGGCTCTTCTGCAAGAAGCCTACCCTGACTTACCAATGCCAGTGACTGGGGGCGGAACTTCAGGGTTAGGAAGTACATGTGCTAACAAGTCAAAAGCTAGATTCTTTTATATCAGCTTTATAAAGTGGCTTCTTAGTCTCCCATGTTTTAACCTTTGTAAAAAAATTTCAGTTAATTCAGATATGAGATAGGGAATGGGGATGCCATTTAATTGGCCCTCTAAGGAGTCCCACACCTACCTCACGTACTACTATTGGGATATAAAAGATACCTTATTTCACCCCACATGAAATAAGCTGTCAGTAAATGGTAGATAATATTATTATTATTCAAAGAACAGCTGCTTTGGAAAGTGCAGGCCTCCTAGATTCCAAAAGCGCCATCTTCTCGAGTGACTGCAATGACCCTGGAGTCACCGCAGCATCCATCTCCAGATGAGAATTAGATCCTAAGTATCTCAAGTCTGGCCACTGAAATGTACCCGAGTGTGATCAGGAAGGCCCAGAGGTGAACACAGGTATCTCCCTCAGCCCTTTACCGCCTGATCTGCTCCTCGGCCACAGAGAGGGCAGTCTCAGCAGCCACTCTTTGGTCTCGTTCTTCTTCCAGCAGCTTCCTCAATTCATTCACCTCCTGTTTAGTGTTATTCAGCTGCTTCTGGGCTTCCGAAAAACTTCGGGACAAAAGGAAAACAAACAGCATCACTAGATGCAGAGCTCAGCTGCTAATAATACAAGGGGTTCCAAGTCTTCATAGAGTTACAGAGCAAAAAATTTACAGAAGCTTGTAGGAACACAACAAATATATTAAAAGCTTAGCTGTGAAGTGGAAAATGTCTTAAAGAGATTTTAGGGACTGAGTATCTTTCATGTGAATGTCACTGGATTAATGGTGTGTATGTGTTAAGATGATGCTGTTTTTGCTTCACAAACTTTTCACTTAATTTGTTAGGTTATAATTGTTACTATTTAACCCTCGCATCAGTTCTGTGAGGCCAATAAGATAACATGATATATCAGATCCATTCAATGGTCTCCAGTTCAACCTAGAGGACTATCCAATTTCTGTACACGGGATGCACGTTCTGGGGTTGAGAGCTACTTCCACACCTTAGCTGGGGCTGCCTCAGCTCTTCAGGATCGCTCTTCCTGTGAGCTCCATTTTTCTCCTGGGGAGCTCCTGGAGCAACGTCCATGTTCAGTGGCCCCTAGAAGAAGAATAAGCTTAGCAATTCAGTGATGGGAGTGCCTAAGAAACTGTACTTGGGCAAAAGGAGCACTCACTGAACATCAAAGAGAATAAAAAATCTTGGAGAGGAATGCCTCTGCTTACAATTCTCTTCAAGTACAGATTTAGAAGTGAGAATCTTCAACTCTAATTAGATTAATCTCCTACATAAAACTCAATTAATGTTACTTGAGATTCTCACTCTGGAATCTCTCCTCTTCAAACTTTAAAGGCTTACCACTGAAATCTGCTTTCTTCGAGTGGAGGCCTGTGGATTTTCTAGAAGGAACTCTGATCAAGCAAGGGCTCAACAACCCCTCCCAAACCCGTTCTCTTTCCTTCCACGACCTATTTATTCCCATAATAATTCTCAACCTCCTCCAAGTTCAACAACGCCCTCCTCACCACTGCCGCCAACAGCTCTGCCTATTTTGTTCCTCAGGTCCAAATTTCTCTCACAGCTTTCTTATTTCTTGGAGCAAAATCAAATTTTTCCTAGTTTTAGAATTCCAAATGCTTCAATCATCACTGTTTTCCACTTGCTTTTTGATTCCTCTCCCACCACCTAACTGATCTTTTTCCTTCTAATCCCTTCTTTAATTTTTCCCAGACCTTATTCCCATTTTAATTAGCTCCTTCTCTCTCCTTTCACCCATCACACCTAATTAATCTTCAGCCTGAACACGTCGGCCTCCTCAATGCTGCTCACTTACTCTCCCTCATCCACCATCAGTTCCACAACAATTTTCCCAGCCTCTCCACTGCTTACTCACCGCCTGCAGCTCTTGAACCTGCTTCTCCAAGATGGCACAGTGACTAAACAGGTCACTGCAGTGCTGCTGATTTTCGCGAAGACTCTGACTGGTATCGCACAGCTGAATTGAAAGGGTGTTTTTCTCTTCAAGTAGCTGAGAAAACTGAAACAGAGGACAGGATAAGCACCACCCCACAGATCTGTTTCACTATAACGAGTACTTAGGCTGTCCTGAGTTTTAAGGGTTTCATTTTTTTAATGCAAGGTCTTTATTTCAATAATAGCAACAACAGCACT